>JAODAL010000590.1:165000-293355 GCA_025379985.1 Phyllomedusa bahiana
CCTATTTATAGACATAGATGTATATGTATATTGAAAATTAGAAAAAGAAAAAACTGTTATTAAATGGTTGCTATTTTACCCCTGCAGATAGAAAAATGTATTTCTCTATCAAGATAGTTAGAGAGATGGAAAAATAGCTAGCCAGCTAGCTAGACGGACAGACAGACAGACAGACATATAGATAGATGGATAGACGGAAGACAGACAGACAGACAGACAGACAGACAGACAGACAGACAGACAGACAGACAGACAGATAGATAGATAGATAGATAGATAGATAGATAGATAGGAGCAGTGCTAATTATCTGTCTGAATTATTTTTAACAACTGAGGTTGCTGGCACTTGCGCTTTGAACCATATTGTTAAACAGCTTTTTAAAGCTTTTATAATGCATTCAATGATTTTATCTCTTGATAGAGGTTTTGCACAGGTGTGAGGGGCATGGCTTGTCCACAACGATTTTTTCCTTTCTTAATACAGAATTAAGTGACTTTTACAGACACAAATACAGCTGATCAGAACTGGTCCAGATCCTTGGGCTAATTTATAACAGCCTGAGGTACTAGAGACATTTAGAGACATTAAATGTTTCACACTATTGCAACATTATACTAATAAGTCCCAGGCATTACTTTTCTAGTACGTTACCAACCTCGTCTTAGTAAAAACATTCATAAATCTTCCCTACTGTTCACATGACTCATAGGTCACAGGAATAATCACATATATACATGTATGAGAGGCAAGAAAATAGATGCAATACATGTAAAATCTATTCTAGAAGGAAAGTTACAAATGGCTTCCCCTGTTTGAACCTTGACTCTCCAGCAGCCCATTGTGTAGGCGTCTATACACTACACAATGGGGTATATTAGTGTTTGGAGGGTTCACTTTCAGGAGCTCATCACATGGACATCTTTCCATCTACATGCATGCTTCATTTTCTTGGATGCTATCTCCAGTGCACTAAGCTAACTATAGACCTGTGTTTGACAGCTTTATATAAGGACTTTATAACAATGATGATATGGATACTTTGTCTTTTATTATTTATGCTTTGTTTCCATAAATTGTTGAGTATTAATTGATACTGTAGATACCAGCCATGCGGGAAAAGATTAATATATCATTACTCAGTGAAAGACAAATACAGATGGTTTATTAGAGTATCATTGCATCAAGTGGTCTTTTCGATTTGTTTGTATTCTATGGAGATTGCAGGGTATCCATAAACAGTGCACTGCAGTACAGGATTTTATACACCATACGCAGCAAAACACAACTTCTACTTTTACTGCTGAATATAATATCTGCAAACATAAATATAACGTCTTTGGTTTTAGCCACTTGAATTTTATCTTTCAAATACATTTTTACATTTGTCTACTTGGTTGATAGTTGTATCATTTTTTTACAGCTGTTTAATAGTCATTGTGTCACATTTGTCCCTGTATATTTATACTTTAAAGAAAAAGAGTATCTGGGAAATATAGATGAACGGACAGGTAGACTGTTAGATAGATAGATAGATAGATAGATAGATAGATAGATAGAGGCATAGATAGATAGAGGCATAGATAGATAGATAGAATAGATAGATAGATAGATAGATAGAATAGATAGATAGATAGATAGATAGATAGATAGATAGATAGATAGATAGATAGATAATAGAATAGATAGATAGATAGATAGATAGATAGATAGATAGATAGATAGATAGATAGATAGATAGATAGATAGATTAATTGACCACCTGACATCTGTACAGAGAGAGAGAGATAAATAGATAGATATATAGATAGATAGGTAGATAGATAGATAGATAGAATAATATACTTCTTACAAAATATATACACATATAGGTACTAAAGTGTTTGTTTTTTTAAAGGTTTGTATTATACCGCTGCAAATAGAAAAAAAATTATAATTTTTAGATAGATAGATAGATAGATAGATTAGGATAGAACAATATAGTTCTAATTAAACATATACATATAGATACTGTGTTTTTTATAATATCTCTAAAACAGTTGGTATTATACCCTGTAGATAGAAAATGATAGACAGACAAATAGATAAAACAATACAAATGTAAACAAGGTACTGTGGTGACTTTCTAAAATTAGTATTATACTTAGTATTATAATTAGTATTATACTCCTGCAGTTAGAAAAATGTAAAATTATTACACAGATAGATAGATAGATAGATAGATAGAAGATAGATAGATAGATAGATAGATAGATAAACAGACAGATAGAAGATAAATAGAAGACAGATAGATAGAAGATAGATTAATAGATAGAAGATAGATGATAAATAGATAGATAGATAGATAGATAGATAGATAGATAGATAAATAGATAGATAAATAGATAGAAGATAGATAAAATAAAGTAAATTGTCTTCATAGAACAGTAGACATTGTGCTGCTACTGATACAACATTGTGGGGAGAGTCTAGGAATGAATACACTGTTTTTTTTGTGCTTGTTTTCATTGGTAGGGTTGTTGAATAATAATAAATAACAACACATAATATGTCTATAGAGCAGTGTTCACACTGAGCTCAGCTTTGCTCTGTGTCTTATTTGTCTCTGTTGCTCACAGTCCTAAACTTGCCTGGACTTCCAGCTCGCGCTGAACACCTGAATGTGCATCACTGCTGCTGCTGGTGTTCAGGATGCAAATGAAAGTAATGCAGTTGCAGTATAATCTACCTCTCCTCCCCCACCCTCCTGCCCTCCTTGTCTCCATGGCAATTGTCACCCAGTTTACATCCAGCAGCACAGCCAGTCGATTGCATGGTAATAGGGGGGAACACATCATAGCCAACATCCAATTCTTGCAGAAAGCACAGCCAATCTCTATAGGGAGAGACCACTTAATGTGACACTGTAAGATTAGCATTATTGATCCCATAGAAGAGCAGCTGATTGCTTCATGTCACCAAGCCTTGCGTGCTACATCAGGCTGGGGGCAAACCTCAGGTGCCCCCCTGTGCAGTAACATGGGGAGACTGGAACATATGACAAAGTAGCACACTTAGAGTGAAATGCTTAAAGGGACACTAAACCAAAGTGCACATTGTGCAGCAGCCATTTCCAGGCAATCGGATGACTGCTAGGTAATGCTATGGTCTGCTCATCACACATAGACTACATAGATATGGGAGAACACATTGCTCTAGATGCTGCTGACTTCAGGGGCCCTTTAATGCAAGATGTCACAGTTCATCCCTTCCCCAGCTTGGACAGCATGGAGCACATACAACTTCTGAACACGGCGCCCGCAGCCTGAGCCTTGTTCCTGGGGCAGATACCATACGATGCACTGTGATTGCTTTGCCTTCCAAGGGTTAAACAGGTCCCCACCTGCTCCAATGCTCTCTCCCATCAAGTTCATTATTTGCTGCTTACCCTTAGAAGCATCTTTTTCCTCCTTCGGTTTGATCACCTTTCCACTCATAGATCCCAGTTTGCTTGTAAAAATTCCCAAATGTGCTTCAATGTCTTCTCAGGTGGCTTCAGATGAATACGGCAGAGTCTCCTTGTTCTCCCCCCAGGCGGCTCGCAGGGGTCGCTTCTGTCCCCCAGTGACTGCAAGGAGCAAAGACAGAGGCTGAATCACTTACACATCTCACTACCATGCAAGAAGACAAAGAGACGGCTCTACCTGACATGGCTCCCCCAGCCCTGTGCCATCACCAGCCAGAGCACCAATGGAACAAAGAAGCGGTGGGTGATGGAGCAGAGAGGGGCATTGGATGAGTGGGACCAGAGCCCAGCACTCAATGGGTGAATGGCAGGTGTCAAGGAGATGGCTGATGTCAGGTGTCTGCATCTTACCTGTCCCTTCCTCTCTCTCCCTGAATGCAACTAGCAGAGATGCTCCGGCTCAGACATTGAAACACACAAGCTGCCTGTTGTAGTAAGCAATGCTCGCACTGGAGCTCGCCGACGTCACATCAGACAGCCGGGGCTGGAAAGGAGCTGGAAATAACCTCCTTGGGTACGCCTCCTCCTTCTAGAAATAGAGGAGTCCGCCCCCTGCCACCCCATGGACCAGGGCATCAACCCAGAGCCATGTGCCCATCAGCCATATCCACCTCTATCTATCTATCTATCTATCTATCTATCTATCTATCTATCTATCTATCTATCTATCTATCCATCTATATATCTATCTTTCTATCTATCTATCTACTACCTATCTTCTATCTACATATCTATCTATCTCTATCCATATCTATCTGTCTATCTATCCTCTATCTATCTATCCATCTATCTATCTGTCTGTCTATCTATCTCTATTCATATCTATCTATCTATCTATCTATCTATCTATCTATCTATCTATCTATCTATCTATCTATCTCTATTCATATCTCTATCTATCTAGCTATCTATCTATCTATCTCTATTCATATCTATCTCTATTCTTATCTATCTTCTATCTATTTATCTATCTATTTATCTATCTATCTATCTATCTATCTATCTATCTATCTATCTATCTATCTATCTCATTCATCATCTATCTCTATTCAAATATCTATCTATCTATCTATCTATCTATCTATCTATCTATCTATCTATCTATCTATCTATCTATTATATCCGTCTCTCTCTCTCTCTCATTCCAAGAAAGCAGCACATGCCAGCTCTCATGGTTACTGATTTCCAGGTACAGCTCTAGTTGTATGAAGAGATGTAGGTGAAATGAGCTGGTCTTTCAGCCCCTGATACATTTTCGAGCTACGATCATGTAGTATATTTACCTGCAGTTCACTAAGGAGGTACTGCTGAATCACAAACTCAGCTCTGCATATCTTATCCCATGTATTGATATTTAGCATTGGATTCTTTTCATTCATTCATTTGTTCTTTCATTCCTATTATACAGGGTTTGGAAGCTGCAAAAATCAATTTACAGGGCACGATTGTATATATTACATTGGTCCTCAGGATATGAAAAACAAAGCAGCATGTAGTACTCATCCCCTAAAAGCTGCTCACTCAGTACTGACCTTGGAGATCATGGATTGTGGCTGGGATGGGCTGTTTGTTTACATACAAGTGTGCACATGGATGAGATATGTTCGGTGCATAGAGATTAATAGAGGAATCACATGTCTAGAGATATTCAATATTCCATATGTTATTATCAGCAATCCCTGACATGTTATCGATATACTAAATACATCATTGTACATAGTGATTCCTTATAAACTCCAGATTGCAGCATTGAGGTAGCTTCTGCATATTGATAGCCTATATGTACAGTACATGTACTATATATATAATATAATATAATATATAATATAACATAATTTCTTTCTGTTTGATGATCAATTCTACCTCCAAATCACTGGAGGAACATTCTAATCTAATGAATCCTTTCCTATCCTTTACAGTGACCATACCTGAATTGACACAATACCTCATTGATAATCCTTTGGGATTGTGTTTCGTGGTGTGATTCAATGTCAATGAAATTTACTTTCTTGATTTGACCCTTAGAGGCAACATTAGAAAACTAAGGATTGATGCTGTGACTCACCGCAAGGCAGCTGCAGGTCATACTATTCTTCATGCCTAATCCTATCACCCTATTCTTACATTTAAAGTTTCCAACTTTGTGAGATGAACCAAATGAGGAGAAACTGTTCTGCTATATTAAAGCTTACATGATGAAGCTGATAATATATCCAATTGCCCCACACAAATGAAATATCTCAAATGGTCTCTGCAGAGTCCAGAATCTATTGCTGCTAATAAGGAGAGACAAAACTACTACAAATTATTCCCAGATGTTCTCCAGCAAAAAATTAGACCAAATAAACTTTTCCACTATATAGTCAGGAATACAAACAAATGTGTAATACATACCACCCAAGTGTTCCCCTTTTAGAGGGACAACCCTATTCTTGACCCAAATCCCCCAGTCCCTCTTTACCCCTTAAATGAGCCTCTTTTTGATTTGATAAATTAGCTAGCATTAAAAAAACGTCCAATATTGTCCCCTCAAACATCTGTCATGTTTTTTTTTTACTACATATTAGGTTACAATTTATATACTATTTCATCTATAGATTTCACATAATTAACTATAAGTGACCGTATTTGACCATCCAAAACATTGGGAGGTATAGTAATATTCTTTATAAATTCCAATTCTCTGGAGCCCTTATGAGGAGATACGAGGGTGTTTCTAATAAAAAGCTCTCACCTTTTGCTAAAATAGTGTTCCCAAGCTTTATCACTAATATGTTGCCATAGGTTGCCCCAAAGCTTTGACATACTGGAACATACAAATGTGAACACTAAAAATGTATATGTTGTAGAATCATTCATGTGTAACAATAATTCGTATCATTACCCAATAATACTGCGCATAATATCAGCAATACATAAATACCTATACCTCTGACAACAGTCTGGGGTAGAAAACATCTAGCAGATGGGTCTTATACCAACATCTGGAAAATTTCTGTAGTATCCTTCATTCACAGTGCAGGCACTGAAAGGGTTAGTCTCTTCCTCACAATGGGGAATATTGCTGTAAATTTCTGAACCACAAGGTAATTTAGACTTTTTTCCCCTAAAGTTTTTTCTTCAAAAGGCCTATATGTTAGGTTTGTCCTTATACTGTATTGATGATCAGTTTTTCATATACAGTATGTATTTACTTATCATTTACTTATTGTATGTTGTGATAGATATGATCTGCCAGTAAATATAATATGGTTGTTTGTATTTTATTTTCATATGCTGATGAAGCTGCAAAGGTAACTGTGTAGTATGACTTGACTTTAATTGTCATTATCACCTGCCCCCTTTTTTTACCCATAGTATTTAGTGTGATATGTACACCATGTGATATGTTTTTGAATGGTGTGGGATCATGTATTAACAAACTTACATGCCAGTGTAAGGGGCTTTGTAGCGGGATTGTGGCGCGTTCCCGCTACACAGCCGGCAGGTGACAGCTGCTAATTGCAGCTAACCCCTGTCGATTACAGAATGGTGTCTGTGCAACCCCGTGCTGTTTAACCCATTGGATGCCTCATTCCGATTGGGGTCCCCGTGGTGAGATCCTGGAGCCCAGTTCATTTAACATGGGGGCTGGAAGCCTAGTGAAGGCTTCAATCACTGTCATGTTTTTTGTTTTACTACTTCCTACACCTGCAGCTGAACATCGTAGAAGAATAAAAATTCCAAATGGCAAAATTGCATTTTTGGTCATTGGTCAGTTATTGATTGCAGAAAATGGCGGCGCGGCAAAAATTTTAAAAATAGAAAATGTTTAGTTTTTATACGGTACCAAAACATGACGAAAACCGTTTGGTATTGCCGGATTCGACCTGTAGAATACAGAGAAGACATTTATAACAGAGAATGAACGGCGTAAAAAAAAAAATCCACAAACATGACGCAAGTACACTTTTTTAATATTTTGCCCCACTTAGAATTTTGTTCGCGGTTACCCAGTATGATACTATGGTAATATGAATAACATCATTAGAAAGTACATCTTGTCCCACAAAATAAAAGCCCTCATATGTCTATGTAGGTGAAAAATAAAAAAAGTTATGGATCTTGGGAGTAGAGGAGGAAAAAATTAACGCGTCAACAAAAAAAAACACAAGGTCCTTAAGAGGTTAAGCAGGTATTTCTCTAGTCATAAAGTTGGGGATACCATGATTTTTGCATTATCATCCTCAGTTGCTTCTTCTACGTTTTTGCATTCTTCCTGCATATTTATGAGAGGTCTTACACTTGTTTTGAATCTGCTGTACTATGATACTCTGTATTCTATATATGAGCTATAGTTTGGCCATTATTGTATTTTAAGTGCTTCTGTGTTATCCAGCCTCTTTTGAGCTTTTTAATTGTTTTAACCTTTTGTATGTGTTTTGTCTAAATAAAGTACATTATATTAACTGAAGACTAGTTTGGGGGTGTGCTTTTATCATGTGCCCTCCTTTTTTCTATGTTCTCACACCTGTAGTACTAGTCACATGGTTTGTATGATAGATGTGATAAGTTATTTTTGAACTTTTATGTAACCTGTGTGTATGACTTGTATGCTATGATTAAGAGCCCTCGAAGGCCTGGAACATGTAACAAGTGAATGTTGTTGTGTGGATTTATACAATCTTAACAAAGCTTTTAGTTTCCTAATTTGGATGTTCAATTTTCTTTCTGTCTCTAATATAGCCATTATGCTACCAAAAGTGACAGAATAATTGCATAATGATGAAATACCTATACCTTTACCTAATAGACTTCTCTTACCATACAATGAATATATCCAGACTCGGACTGGTATGTAGGGAAGCAGGAGAAACCATAGCTGGCCTAGAGCTGCTTTTCAGGAAGAAGGGCAGAGAAAAAGAAGAAGAAAGCAGGGATCATGTGGAGTCATATACAGTAGCTGTAGGGTGGGCCCCAACAATCAACTCCACTGGTGGGCCCCAGGCACCCCAGTCTGACACTGAATACACCCTACTGTATACAGCATTACATATCTAGGAGTGGGAATATACTCAATTTATAAATTTTGGCCTAAAATCTATACTTCTACTCAAGGGCGTCGCCAGGGTGGTATTGGCAGCACTCCTGTCAGGGGCCCTGATCAATTTTAACAAGAAAAGGGCCCTGCTGGTACAATGCAAGAAAGGAGCTTGTAATGGGTGGAGGGCCAGGTGCTTCAGTTGTAAGAGGACCCGTGGCAGCCTTGTTTCTACTACAGAAGTCATACTACAGAAAAACCTTCAGTATTGGGATTTAATAGATGCTTGGAACCTCTATTTTTGCAGCTTCTTTCTAAAATTGCAGCTTCTTTCTAAAAGTTTGTGTTTGCCCAGTGGCTCAGTGGTTAGTCAGTTAGTGCTCAGTGGCTAAGTGGTTACCTTACATAGTTAAGGGTTATGGGGTGGCACCTGATTAAGGACAACATCTGGATGGAGTTTGTATGTTCTCCATGTATTTACGTAGGTTTTCTCCTACACCAATCATACAGATAGGTCAATCTGGAATTTAGATTGTGAGTCCCATTGGGACTGGGAGCAATATGAATGAGGCAATCTCTGTACAGTACGGAATCCTATTATAGAGTATTGCAAGGATCTGGTATCCCTCATGCATGTTATCATGGGCCTTCTCTATCTATTTTTATCTGGGAAGACAGGCTGGGGCATGTGTATTGTTTGGGTCAGTATACTATATTAGGCAATCGAAATTAATGAAAATAATATAAAAACGGAAGATTTTATAATTTTTAATGTATATTTAGGAATTTCATGCTACTTATACAGAATGTATATTTGTTTATTTTGCTATGTACTGTAAAACACTCTAATGCAGTCATTAAAGGGACCTGATTTTCTGATTGTCAGATATCCTGGATTTTTGGAGAGTCATAGTAAAGTAGATAGTGCTATGCCTCACATGGAGACGTAAGGCCCCTCCAGCCAGAACATGTTAATATAAAATCTGTTACTGTCCCCTTTTTTATTAGAAAATTTATTAGAGCATTTCCTTGGTGCCTCTGCTCAGTTTTTCGCTTCAGGCCTTGTAAAATTCTTCATATTGCAGTCCTGTGCTGGAGACAAGTGCTGAATTGATTATTGGAAGTTGCTTTAGAGGGATTTTACTGAATGTAGTGCTCAGTGCTTGCTGCGGCTGCATAGATTCTGTTATAGGCTGTAACTTTGTTTCCATATATCTCGTAGGAGCCTCACAAAGTATCATGCAGCCAATTGATCATTGCATGGTCAGCCATTCACTTGAGTGACTAGCTGCAGCTTACCTAATTACTGCTGATCGCTGAGGGTTACTAAAGCCGCATGAGACAGATGAGTATGCAGTCTATGTAGTATTGTAGTCTCATGATATGT
Organism: Phyllomedusa bahiana; assembly: GCA_025379985.1. Classification (NCBI taxonomy): domain Eukaryota; kingdom Metazoa; phylum Chordata; class Amphibia; order Anura; family Hylidae; genus Phyllomedusa; species Phyllomedusa bahiana. The sequence goes on from JAODAL010000590.1 coordinate 174,911, forward strand.
ACTACTGGATATTGTTTGTTTGTATGCATGTGAGGTACTTGAGGAGAAGAGAATTTCATATCCAAGAAAAATCTACAATAACATTTGTGTAGATGAGTGCAATTATTTTAAATTTAATATAGATTCATAATAAACCTAGAATTTAGGGTATGTTCACACACAGCAAAATGTCAGCTACTCTACACACGTAAATTGGAAACGCTGGGGAGGTGTGCATATTTTCTTCTGTTCCTGTTCACACGTACAATGGGGAACATTTATGATGGCAATTTGGGACAAAAATACTGGCGTACATCCTTTATTATTGTTATGTGTTTTAGACAGTTTCCATACACTTTTGCTCCTCATCCAACAAAAAGGGCATGGCTTAGCGGACAACATTGTGTGCCAACAAATGTGTCAAAATTTTGGTGTAATAAGTGGCATGAAGTAAGCCAACTAATAGGAGGTGTAAACTTAGACTAGAAAATTCAGACATGCCACAGATTTACCAATACTATGATGAATGTGGCACACTGGTAGGGTAGGTCTACTCAGCATGGTTTTACAGTCGGTTTTTGACGCGGATTCAGGTTTTAAAAAACATCAAAAACCAACTGCGAAACCAACACCATAGACCTCAACAGAAAATCTGAGTTGTAGTCTACGCAGCTTGGATTTTATGAGGTCGGATTTCAAAACCACAGTTTTTTTTTTAAAACAAAACTTAGAACATAGTCAATCTTCCACCGTATTTCAATTGGAGAACGGTGGAAAATTGACTATTCAAGTCAGTGGGATGGCTAAATCTGAAAAAAATGAGTGTAAAATGTTATCCACACACCACTGTGATAGGGTTGCAGCGTGGGGTATGAAGAGTTCTTTAGGATTCTGAGGGAACCGGGGGTTTGCAGTGATTTGGGCCCTTTTATATCCTCTTACAGCAACATCAAAGGTAACAGTTTCCACTGTAGGGCAGTTTTAAACAGGCTTATTCAAGTCCATCTCCATACATCACTTCAGTAAACATCAATGATAACAGCAATGCAAATGGCTCCCTGGCATTCATACAGTTTAACTCTTACAGGGGGGGGGTAATAAGCTCACAGAAAACCTGAGGTTTCACCAGTCCATATCCTGTCCACTCCTGAGCTGTGATTGCTGGCTGTTCTTTCCCTGGTGTGCATTGGCTGCAGCATAACACACAGGATTCTGTCTTACTGCCCTCTCCCTTCTTCTGTGTCCTTCACTCTTTTCATAGACCTAAACTACCCAGAATCCACTCCTCCAACAGTGTTCCAGCAACTTCTGCCCTCCTCCCCTTTTTCTACATGCACAACACTAGGTTTGACTTTCTAGTCCTGGCTGTACAACCAAACATGCTGTGTGCGGTACTTTTGGCGCCCTCAAATGGCCAATCAGAAGTAACTAATTTACTCTTAATAAGAAAAGTGAAAGTATATCTTAACCCGGGTCACATTCTCCCCCTCTGGATTAATGTCGCCCCTCGACATTCAGCAACTTACAATATTTTGAGGACAGTCCATAAAGAGTCTACAGACTTCTAAGTTTATCGTGTAGGCATTTACCTTAAATAACTTTTATCACTTAACTGTTTGACCGGTCTTCAACATTCAAAATAGACAGTGTCTTGCTGGTTCCATTTTCCCGATTACTACAACTGTAGTACTATTTTCTAGGCCTGCCTCTACTTAAAGGGAGGTGACAACCTCAACATTTTGACAATAATAAAGGAACAATGTAAATTATTAAACATCCTAGCTATCTCTTAGCTACTTGCTTGGCATTCTCATGAAAAAGAAGAAAAGAAAAAGAGCAAACAACAAAAACAATTTCAAGTAATAAATTGACATTATCTTCTGCTGGAATATTTTCTGACCATCTTCAACCAGTCCAATTCCTATGCAACTAGCTAAGAAATTCTTTTATTTTTCCCAGTCCATTGAACAGTCTTTTAAAACCATTTTGTGGTCTTTCCAGAACTGGGGGTAGGAAAGTACTTCTCTAGGCTGTTTTACCTGATCTGCAGGAAATAATACTGTGTTAACTGAACAGTTCTTGGTACCGGGCACTGGGTTCTCCCAAATTTGCCCATAAGTCAGCATCATGGTCTTCTTCTTTCTCTTGAGGAAACCTTTCTGCTGACTTTCCCTTCTGATGTTTCGGGTTCATCAGTCTCTGAGATTTCAAGTTCAGGATCTACTGCTGGTTCATCCTCTGGTTCAGCTGTAATTGAATCAACAGTCTCTAACTCAACAACGGGATCTACTGTTTCGGATCTAAAATCGTTCGTCTGGGTTTTCTGGTGTATTTTCTGCTATTTCATATTCATCAAAAACCCTCCTGGGGCACAAATTCTACAGCTTCGGGATTTTAAGTCACTATTTTCTACTGGCATACAAAGCATATAGGTTTGATCTTCCTCATCTCAGCTTTCTGAGTCATTTTCTACATGAGGCAATACTTTAGATTTCTGTCTTTTTGAGGTCTTTTGGTTGTTGCTTCAGGATTGGTCTCTCGGGTGGTAGGTAGTCAAAAGGGTTAGCAACAGGTTCCGATGCAAGAGCCCTTGTCTTGTACCTCCTTTTTCAGGTTTAATCTCATAAACTGGCTGTCGTCACTCTTCCTTTTGACTACGACATAGATCTTGTCTTCCCAGTATTAACGAAGTTTTCCGGGTCCACCTTTTTTCTTGTAAGTTTTCTGACTAACAACGGCTACCTATGTTAATTCTGCTCCATGACACTTCCGGTCATAATGTGCTTTACTTTTGCTCTGCCCTTCAGTAACAACTTTTGAGCAATATTATATGCCTCTGCCATGCGTTCTTCCCATGCACGAACATATTCTGGGAAAGTCTTGTAGGTCTCTGACACGGGGAGTATCGAACATAATGTCAATAGGTATCGTGGAGATCGGGCCGAATAACAGGTAGAATGGGAGTAACCTGTTGCATCACTCTTTGTGCAGTTTTAGGCATGGACCAATTTTTGTTAAGGAGTTTCTTCCAATCTCTTTTCTCTTCAGATGTTTAGAGTTTTAGCACCCGACAGAAAGAGTACGTTTGAAACGTTCCACCTGTCCATTACCTTGTGGATGGTAAGGTGTTGTATGAGCCCTTATGAATTCTGCAAAAATTTTTCCCAACTTGGTAAAGAGTTGATTTTAAAACTCTCTTCCTTGGTCATAAATGCAGCCTGTAGGAAATCCAAACTTTAATGCAAAGTCATTAAATAACTTTCTGCTGCCGTTTTTCCAGATTGTTTGGTAGTGGCGTGGGTTTGGGCAAATCTGGTGAAATGGTCCATAACCACTAAGATGTATTCATATCCTCCTTTACATTTCTCAAGGTGTAGAAAGTCTATGGACACCATCTCAAAGGGTTTATGTGGTTGTAATGTTACCCATTGGGGCTCTTGTCGGTTTTTGTTGGGACGCTTGTCCTTTAAACGCCACACTCTCTGGTCACATAATGTTCAATATCTTTCGCATGTATGGCCAGAAGAAACGTTCACGGGCAAGGTTCACTGTTCTCTCACCCCTAAGTGTCCCATTTCTTTCGTGAAGTTCCCTTAACACCATCCGATGGTAAACTTTTGGCAATACCAACTGCAGGTTTGGACCTCTTTTGGGGTAGAGTATACCTTCTAAACTGAGTTGTAATTTTAGGCCATTCTCTAAAAAGAGGCTTGTACTGGAGACTCTGTGTCCCTCTCCTTCTTACTAGGTAGTCTATTTTGGGTTGATGAAACTGGAGCACTCTTCCAATGACTTTGCCCCTTCTTTCTGAGCTCTTCTGATAGCTTCTTTGGAAGTTGACGGTTGAAAAGGTATGAAGCGTTCCACATCCTTTGTTGTTCTCTTCCACTGTTATGGGGCACACATTGGTGTGTATTCTTCTCGCGGGACTTGTACTGTTTTCTACGGTACTCTTTATAGCTTCCAAACTAACTTCTTCAGAGCACTGTTCCCATAAATTTCTTCTGGTTCTAAGGGCATTCTAGACAATACATCGAATCAGCATTAGCTTTTCCTGGACGAAAATTTGATGCTGAAGTTTAAAGTTTTGCTAGTTCTGCCACCCATCTCTGACCAGTTTGCATTGAGTTTTGCAGTAGTGAGACATAGGTTAGTGGGTTGTTGTCTGTGTAAACCTCAAACTCTGGGCTGTAATACAAGTAATCTCTGAATCTTTCACAGATAGCCCACTTCTGGCTAGGAACTCTTTTTCCAGAATGCAGATGGTAATTCTTCTCAGCTGCTGTCAAAGTTCTGGAACCATAGCCAATGACTCTAAGCTTGCCATCTTGACGTTGGTACAAGACTGCTCCAAGTCCCCACTTGTGATGCATCACAATGAAGTACAAATGGAACATTGAAGTCTGGGTAACCCATGACTGTTGGTTTGACTAGACAGTCATCAACTCTTCCAGCACTTCTTGGAGACAGGGAGTCACTTGATAGGTTGTTGGGCAAAAGGTGAGTTCTTTCCTTTGGGTTTAGGTCTGCCTTTTTTTCAACTTCTTTTCTTCTGGTGTCACTCGACTTGAGGTTCCCCTAAGAGAGCATACAAGGGAGCTGCAATCTTGGAGAAGTTCTGGATGTGGAAGTCCGGTAATGGGATAGGAAGCCAAAGGCCCTTGTAATCCTCCCATGGGGATGGGGGTTTGTTCTTCAATGCCATCACTGGGCAATTTCAGCTGGATCCATAGTATATCCATCTCCAGACAGATTTTTCCCGGAACCTGACTTTTCTTTTGAATAGTTCACACTTCTTTGGTGTCAGCTTGACCCCATTTGCTGGTATCGCTGCAAGACAGTTCTCACATTTTCTATTTGTTCAGAAAATGTCTTACGTGTATCAGATTGTCATCTAGGAAAGGGCTGACAAATGTCATCCTCAGGCCCTCCATGAAGATCTCCATGCTTCTCTGGAATTCCGCAGGAGCAGAACTGAGTCCAAAGGGAATGCGGATCCCTCATACAATCCCCAGGGTGTGATAAAAGCTGTTAATGGCCTGCTGGATTCTTCTACAAAACCTTGGTGGTAGGCCCTTGCCTTGGTCCAGGACTGAGAAATGGTACTTCCGGACAAACTGTCTAGCATGTCTTGGATCTTGGTATTGGATGACGGTCAGGGACTGACCTCTGTTCAGCTCTCTGTAATCACAGCAGAGTCTCAGTGTCCCATCCTTCTTTCTGACACAGACAATTGGGGATGAATAAGAAATTGGACTTCTGAAACCAACCCCTGTTGATGGGGGTCTTGAAGGGAAATCTTTTACTTTCCCTTTTTAGTGGTTTAGGCACGGAACTGTAGCTCTTTGTTACTGGGAGTAGTGTCCTTAAGGTTGATTTCAGTTGGAGTGATGGAATACAACCTACATCAGAATCATCCTTGGAGAATGCTGACACCCCTCTCTAAAATTTTGTCTAACTATCTGTTGTTCTTCTGCACTCAGAATGCTCAAGAGACACTGGGGGTCCCACTGTTCTCTGGAGGAGGGCATTCCCTGCTCAGGGCGCAACTGTTAACAATGGGGTTTGGAGTTTGTGCTCAACCCGAGAAATCTGAACTGGGCCCAAATTGGCTGGGTACACTGTTTTTATAGCTTCAAGGTGTCCCCAATACAGTTTTAGGGTCCCACCTCACTTCATGTTTTTGAGGAGTTTTATAACTAAACACAGGCACTTTTGCAAACCCACTGTAAAGGGAAAAGTCACCACAGTCTCACCTGTAGATGCCTTCGGGAAGCTGTGTAGGATCTTGTGGCACAAACAGCATTCTCTGTGACTTCTTTCGTGGTCCCACCCTCACAAACCAAAAAAAAAAAAAACTTCACTCCTAAGGCGGTGTTTTTGCTGGAATAGTAATGGGGGCGCAGACCTACTTTGACTTCTCTGAAAGCCACTTCACCTGTTTGTTTTTTATTAACCCACAACTGTTTTGGTTCTTTGTCGCGTAGGGCAAAGGATGTTTGCTACAGAATCTACCAACGGTGGTAGAGAAGCTGTTCTGTGGATCACTTCCTCAATCACATTGTAACCGATGATTGGTTCTTCTGCCACACGATTGTCACTTGTGACTAGGAAAGGCACTAATAACTGAATGGTGTTGCTGTTCTTGGCAGTGAGCTGAAAAGTCACTTCAACCAAGCCTATAAAGGGTATCTCTGTCTGGTTCACCGCTCATCCACAAAATTTTCCAGGCCTATCAGTTCTTCCACTGACCGAGTTGTGCATGAGGTAAATAGGTATTTTCCATCCTTCATTTAGAATACTGGCTTGGGGACCTGAATCCCACAGAGCTTTAACAAATAGTCCATTTAATTTACATTTAAATTAGGCCCCTTTTCACCAATAAAGCTTATGAGTCTGTTCTGTTTTCACTGATATTTTTTGGCTTCTTGACATAAACAGGTAGAGCTTGCCACAATGAATGCTTGGTGACAGGTGATGCTGTCCCCATTGTAACTGTTTTGGGGAGGTCCCCACACCTGTGGTATACTGGCGCAGCTGTTCTTCATCCTGGGATGGTAAATTTGGATGTAGAGGTTGTTTGGTTTGGGGCTGCCTTTTGATGTTGAGGTTACTGGCGCCCCCCCCCAGCAAACCCCCTGTCTTTTAGCTGCTTGAATTTTTGGCACTCCACACTCTTTTGCATAATGTCCCTCTTGACCACATTTAAGACAGTGACAACAGTAACTATCTTGATTGGAGTCTTGGCAGGCCTCCATGCAGGGTGTCTTCCCATTCTGGAAATTACCCCTGTGCCTTGCTGTTTTTGACTTGGTCACCATCTGTATAACCTGCTTCATCTCTGCTAGTTCCGAACGAATTTCACTCACTACTTCCTCCCAGTTGGTGTCCACTGTTTTTTTCTTAAACGGTACCTTCTGGGTGATTAGAGGGTGATGGGCAAGAGGTTCTTCCTCCCTGTTACCTTCTGGCTGCATGCTCATGGTGTCAACTTTTGGTTGACTCTCTTTTGCAGTCTTACCAGTGAAGCCCTTCTTTAGCTTCTGTTCTCTCTCTAGCTCAAGACTAGCTGCCTCATTCATCTTCTCAATCAACCCTTCATCTGGGATAAAAGGGTCCTCAAGGTACGGTTTTAGCTGGAACTTGATGCTTCCACTAAGAAACCCTGTCCCTATTGACCTGAGGACCTTCTTCTGAATTAGCCCCACATCAAACCCTCTCCTCAGCTTCTTCTTCTTTGGATGCAAACAACAGTTTTTCTTTGAGTGCAATGGCTCTGAACAAGACATCTTGAGGTGACTCTTTGCGGTCTTGAGAGATGTTAATCAGTTGGTGATACAAATCAGAGGTGCTTTCTTCCTGTAATGCCCTTTTTTTAAAATTGTTCTTAACTGGAGCAAGGTGAGGTTGGTCTTCATCTCTAACATATTCCTGAGATGCAACCCTGGACTAATGGCTTTCACTACAGCCTCAATAATCTCTCTCTCCTGATACCCCTGTGTTCCCCAAGTCTATCTGTAATCAGGTTATGTAAGACAGTCTCTTTTCTGTTCTCGTTCACCAATTTGGCCATTTATTTTGAATTCTTTGCGGATGGTTATCTCTTGGGCTGGATTGATCTTCCTTATGGCTGGATTGGAGCAGATTGGAACTTTATCAGAACTGACCCCTTTCTCAACTGTCTTTGCAATTAAAGCAATTAATTGGTCTTTTAGCTCCTTCAGCTGTGTCAGTTGGGAAGACATGTCACTTTCTGTTGCCTGAACTGTTTCTGGTTCCCCAGCCCGCAAACTGTCAATAAACTGAGTTAGTCTCTGAAGAAAGGCCAACATAGTGTCCTCTTCCTCACTGTCTTCCATCTCATCCAATAATCGATTCAGGGCTGTCAAAAGATGTCGGCGATTATGTGCACGAGCAAGATGGTCCTCTGGTATTTCATAAATCTTGCGACGTTCCTAGTTCAGCATAGGACAACTGCAGCAGAGACTCACTGATCTTATTGATGTGTCCCTCTACATCCATGGCTGAATTTGTGTGGATTTTCTTTTTGTGCGCCTGGCCCTTAAGACTGAGTTAACTTCTGCAGGCACTCTGCTGCCTGTGCTGACAGTATCTGGCCTGCGGATATGACTGGGCTATGTGGGCAGTAAGCTATCCCCCCCAATGCTTGGCTTCAGCCCTTGCAGGTAAAGTGGCGCAGAAATCACTGGCAGGAAAGCGCTGATGAACCTTTCCACTGCGCTGCTGAAATCTTCCGAAATCTTCTGGCCCCCTGGAGACTCCCTCTCAGGTTGCCTGAGGGCCCTCACTCTTCAGGGTGTTCACCCCTGTTTTGACTTCATATTTTGCACAAAATTCTCCGTACGGGCCACCAAAATGTTATCCACACGCCACTGTGATAGGGTTGCAGTGTGGGGTATGAAGAGTTCTTTAGGATTCTGAGGGAACTGGGGGGGTTTGCAGTGAGTTGGGCCCTTGTTCTTATCCTCTTCACAGCACACATCAAAGGTAACAGTTTCCACTGTAGGGGAGTTTAACAGGCTTTATTCAAGTCCATTCTCCATACAATCACTTCAGTAAACATCAATGATAACAGCAATGCAAATGGCTCCTGGCATTCATACAGTTTAACTGCTTACAGGGGGGGTAATAAGCTCACAGATACCTGAGGGTTCACCAGTCATATCCTGTCACTCCTGAGCTGTGATTGCTGGCTGTTCTCTTCCCTGGTGTGCATTGGTTGCAGCATACACACAGGATTCTGTCTTTACTGTCTCTCCCTTCTTCTGTGTCCTTCACTCTGTCTCATAGGACCTAAACTACCCAGAATCCACTCCTCCAACAGTGTTCCAGCAACTTCTGTCTCCTCCCCTTTTTCTAGCATGCACAACACTAGGTTTGACTGTTCTAGTCCTGTGCTGTACAACCAACCATGCTGTGTGCTGGTACTTTTGGCGCCCTCTAATGGCCAATGAGAAGTAACTAATTTACACTTAATAAGAACAGTGACAGTAGAGCTTACCCGGGTCACAAAAATACTGTTCAAATACTCGTCGAATTCTGAATTAGAATCTGATGAGTATTTGTCCTTTGCCATGTGAATGCAGCCTTAGACTGTTTGGAATAAGTTTATACTTAGTATTAGACCGAAAGTTCATAGCATGTAACCTAGGGGCCACATGCGGTTCCCAAAGCCCCTCTGTGCCCCACCCAGCTAAAAAGACATAAACATGATTTGCTTCTACCCTCATACAGAAGAAAGTTTTATTCATCTTTAGACAGCTGCATTCAATTGATGGCACTGTTAGGCCATGTTCACACGGCTTATTTGGGTGCGGATTGGAGCCGTACTGAGTGCCGTATTTGCGCTGCAGTACGGCTCCAATCCGTCCCTGTCATTACGGTAATCCACAGTTCTCATAGAGAACTGTGGATTCCGTCGCTCCTCCCCGCTCGGCGAATCCGCCGCAGGGGGAGAAAGTGACATGCACATTATTTACGGCGCGTACGTATTGTCTATCGGGCCGGCGAAAAGCTCCCCCGCCGCGCCCTCGGCCCGCCTTTGGCCCCGCCCCTTATTCAAGCCGTATTGCGGGCGGGTCCGTCCCGCAATTACGGCTTGAATAAGCCGTGTGAACCGGGTCTTAGAGTGGACACTGTATGCCAGGCACTACCTGGCTGGCATGGTATGCCTCACACTGGTATGGTGAGCACTATGTGGCTGGCACCATGATAGTATACACTGTATGGCTGAAGCTTTATGGCTGGCACTGTTATGGTTGATATTGTAGGGCTAGCACTGTTATGGTGAGCACAATGTGCCTGGCACTGTTGAGTTGGACATTGTATGGCTGGCACTGTTATGGTTAGCACAATGTGGCTGGCACAGCTATAGTGATCACTGTGTGTCTGGCGCTGCTATGGTAGGTACTGTACAGCGGACACTGTATGGCTAGCACTGTTATGGTGAACACTGTATGGCTAGCACTGTTATGGTGAACTCTGTATGGCTAGCACTGTTAGGCCATGTCCCCACTGCACGGGTTTTCGGCCGGTTTTTCAGCCGGTTTGCGGTTTTTCAGACTGCCTGAAAAACCGTCCGAAAATGAGCACAATTGTGCTCTATGGAAAACCCGTGCAGCAGTCCCCACTGCACGGGTTTTCCACCCGGCAGTTTTGTCGCCGGCGGTCCGGCGGCAAAACATTGAAATGCACTATTTTCCGTCCGGTTTCCGGACGGAAGATGTGCTGCTCAATGGGAAGGGGGAGGGCTGTTCTCCGCTCATCACGGAGAAAAGCTGCCCCCCCCCCCCCCCCCTGCGGCCGTGGGGACGGGCGCAAAACAGGACAAATACCGGCCGGCAAACCGGCCGGTATTTGTCCTGTGCCGTGTGAACGCGCCCTTATGGTGAGCACAACGTGGCTGTTCCTGTTACAGAGGGCACTGCATTGCTAGCGCTGTTATGATGGGCACAGTATGGCTGGGACTGTATAGCTTGCACTGTTATGGCAGGCACTGTATGGCTTGCTATAGTGTGAACTGTATGACTTACTATAGTGTGCACTGTATGGCTGACATAGCTATGGTGGGCATTGTATGGCTGGCACTGTTATTTCGGGCACATTGTGGCTGGCACTGCTACAGTGGGCACTTTATGGCTGGCACTACAGGGCTATATATGCTATTGTAAGTAAAACAAAACTGTTTTTGAATTATCTCTGAATGTCCGCCTAAGAGGAGTGTTTATTTCTGACACAGTCATGGCAGACCCATAAGACATACCATAAGAAACTTAAAAGAGAAGGAGAAGAGCTGGCGTCTGGACTGTATATATCTGTTGTTCTACACTAATAGTTATAAAACAAATTAAAAAAACTACAGTGAAAATAGATGCCTGATATCCTCTTTTTGGAGCACTGGGCAGGAGACCCCCATTTTGATCCCTGGGAGTGCTTAAAGTGAAACCCATATAACAAATGGAGTGCAATAAAACTCTCAGAAGGGGAATAACCCTCTAAGATTTATGCTGGTCTCTAGGAGAGGTATAATATGACAATGTGGCTCTTAGACCAGAACATGTTGTGCACCTCTATCTTAGGCAGTATGGATAAATGTGCCCTATTATCTCCACAAGAAAATCTGCCAACAGAATCTTACAATTTCTTGCGGATCAGCAGTTGTTCATTTACCTGGAGAATTGCTGTGGACCTACTGCGGCAATTCTGTTACGTGTGAACATATCCTTGGGGTACTGGAAAATTTGGGAAATATTGCCAAAATTGCTCCTTTTACCTCACATAACAGCTGGGCAGACAAAGTGAATTGATATTTGTATGCCTAGTATTGTGATTTCGGGTGTTCTCTGCGGAGGAGGGGAACAACTGAGATAATATTAGACTGGGGAATTGTTATGTAAGTAATTATTGGATGCACTCTAAAGCTTAAGCTAAACTTCAATGATAAAACATATAAGGTGCAGATTCTTTACAGTATCGTTGTCTCTGCACTACAGTCTATTCTGAGCATCGTGTAAGAGCCCATAGCTAGATGGTACAGATGCTCCCGGGCAGACAATGCAGTCCCATAGTTTTGTTTTTCCACTGCAGAGTGTTGGCGTGTTTTTTTTTTTCTTTTTGAGCGAAACAATATGAACATCCCTGCAATAAACAGAGCTGGACTTGTTTCTCCTTCCCAGCGCCTCTACGTATAGAACAACATTCAGCAGTTGACACTGAATCTATAGGACGTCAGACTGCACTGTTAAAACATTCATGATCAGTGCGAAAGATTTGGTGTGATTTTTTTATGAACCCTTGCACTGCTGCCATGGCTGAATCTACTGCTGCAGTCGACCCATGGAAACAAAATCCAGCCAAATTCTCTCTATTCCACCTCAGACAAATAAATGAACTCTTCATGTTCTTGCCGCTTCTGTAACAAGGGGCTGCAGCATGGATTGATATTTTGCAGTCGGACGCAGCTGCCTACAGGTTAATCTCATCACATCATGTGGCTGACTACAAACATTCATCTTGCCAATGAGAGGTAACACTCCATTCAGATGAAGCAGGGGCTTGCATATGCTTTAATACCCATTCATAATACAGCAAGGGAGAGTATGAATTAGAGATGTCACCTCTCGCAGCATCAGCTGATATGGTTAACCCATTTTTGCTCCTCTGTTGAGGAACAGAGGGAAATGCATCCACAGTACGACCAGTAACCATATAGTAAAGAAAAAATAGTTTTTTTTTTCTAGCATGACAAGAGTTTAGAGGACTAGGGGTTGAACTGTAAGGTCTGGGCGTCAAGCAGGCAGGATGCTTGTGGATGCTGGTGTTGCTTGGCCTACCGGTGGGTTACCGCAGGGTGTAGTATGCTGGTGCGAAAGTAACCACAAAGATTCTTCAGCTTGGGGTCTTACCAGGCTTTATTCATGATGTCTCTTCACTGATTCATTGATTTCATGATTTCTCAACTTAAATCACTTTGACGCGAAAACAATTTGCAAATTCACATAAAGGGCCACATGTATGAAAACTGTCTAGGTCCAGAACTCACTTTGTTGCCCATAGCAACCAATCAGAACGCCCCTATCATTTCATATAGTGCCCTAGAAAAATGAGAGGGGCGCTCTGATTGGTTGCTATGAGCAACAAAGTGAGTTTTGGACCTAGACAGTTTTCATACGTGTGCCCCAAAGTATTGGTTAGTTTCCCATTTGCTGTTCTGGCAATTTCCCTCCCTCCTTCTCTCTCAAGGCTTTCCCTTCTCACTCTACTTGCCGGTCCAAGGGTCAGCGGTCATGCCTAAGGATAGGTAGCTCCTTGGTATGCTTCGCTGGTGGCTAAATACTCAAGCCTCATCTCTCTCTTTCTCATTTGGACAGTTCATATTTTTGTTTTTCCACTTATGGACATGGGAATGAGAATGCATTTTTTGTGGGCTGAAGTGTAGTTTTGATTGGTACCATTTTGGGACACGTGCGTCTTTTTGATCACTTTTTATTCCAATTTTTAGGGGTCATGAAAGGACCAAAAAACTGCAATTTTGGCATTTGGCATATTTTTCTTCTACGGTGTTAAGCGTACGGGATAAATGATGTTATATTTTAATATATCATAGTTTCACAGATGCTGTGACACCAATTATATTTTTTTTCATTTCCTTTATTTGTAAAATGGCAAAGGGAGGTGATTTGAACTTTTCTGGCCTCATGTATGAAAACTTTCTAAGTCTAAAACTTTCTTTGTTGCCCATAGAAGCCAATCAGATTTCCCCTTTTATTTTTTTAGAGCCCTATATGAAATAAAAGGGGTGCTCTGACTGGTTGCTATAGGCAACAAAAAGTCTTTGACCTAGTATTTTAAAAAAAATTTAGACTTTTAAATCCCATTTTTATATGTATATTTTTATATAATCGCACTAAGGTCCTTGACCACCAGAGGGCTCGATTGCTTGTACACCCTTTTCCATTACATAAACAATGCAATGGGGTGCCGATCAGAGGGAGAAACAGTGTGATCACCAGTTAATCGATTAAGAAAGATTAATAATACAAATGAAAAAAAATTTAAAAGTTAAAAATAAAAAAAACGGTAAACTCCCAAACACCTTCCTTTTGCCCTTTTGCCTTTTTCACAGTAAAAAAAAGAATTGCCATATTTTCACATTTTTTTCATCAGTTTTTTTCTCTGGTTTCCCAGTTCACTATATAGTGTCGTAAATGATGCGATTAAAAAGTATATTTGGTCTTGCAAAAAGAAAAACCTTATACAGCTAGGTAAATGGAAAGTAAAACAGTTATGGAAATTAAAGGCAATGCAGACAAATGGGAATGGGTTAAGAAAATGTGCATTATCGTTCAGTGTTAAGCAGTGCTTCTGCTATGTGCTTATGTACCTTATCCATTGTTAGCCACAACAGTAAAAGACTGGCCGAATACTTCATCTATAAAGAGTGCATATTGCTGATGTGGCAACAGACATTGCAGCCCTGAAGTGCAGCACCAGGTTGGTGGGAGAATTTATTTTACAAGAGACAGTGTTCGGCACCAAAAGAGAGCGTGTGTGTATAGGTAAGCACAGTTTGTGCAGAGACATCTTCTGTGTCAGCAAGAGAGGGACTTTGTCGAGCCAACTGGTGGGCTGTGAGATGACTCTGAGGGTATATACACATGGCATCTGTGGTATTTTACAATTGGTTTTTGTCATTATGTTGGGTGGATTTTGCAGTCGGATTGGTCGGCCCATTGACATTAAACAGTACATGTGCTTGTTCCAAAGTTTTTGCAAAGCTGTTTGTTTTGAAATCCGTCCTCAGAAAGTCCGTGTTGTGTAAGCTAGTGGTCAATTGAGGTTTATGGGGAAGGTTTACAGTTAGTTTTGAAACTGATTCCAAATCTGAAATCATATAAACCGACTATAAATCATTGACGTGTAGATGGGCCCGAGTGGGAGAGCCTAAGAGAAGTTTTGAACAGTGCAGTCCTGTATAGCTGCCATTAGAAGGACAGTGTATGCTAGAGTTGGGACTGGTGAATCTAGAGAGAAAGGGAGACTGTACAGTAATGCCTTACAAGTGTTACTAGAAGTCAGGAGCCAAGGTTGAGTACCTGGAAGACTATGAGTTAGAAAAGGTGTGTAGTGCAGATTGACTTCCCAAGGAAAGGCAACAAAAACTATGCAGATAGAGTGGGTGAGGGACAGAAAGTTCAAGGAGGTTAGGGACATATTTAGAAGTGGCTAAAGCAAAGGTAGAGTATTTTTAGTGAACTCTTGAACTCTAGGACTGCAAGTGTAATGAGTCCAAATGGAACCATTTATTCTCAAGTGACAAAGTCTGAAATTTTGTGCAAGAGAAACCAAGTTGTTGTGGATGGGAACAAAGGTTCTATATATGTGTGATCCTTTGTGTCTCTATTTTAATGTGTTAGTTAGTATATACCTCACACACACACCACAATATATATATATATATATAATATATATATACATATATATATATATATATATATATATATATATATATATATATATAGTAGGCACATAACTATGTAATACAGCATGTAAAAGCTGTCTGTATATCTCTTGTCACTAATATGTTAACAAAATGGCTGCCTGTAGTAGTTTGTAGAGATCACCATGTAATCCAAGTTGGCTCTTCTTCTGAAGTTACACCCTGTGTTTAGACATTCCTGAGCTGTGAGGAGGGGTCTGTAGATAAGGACGTGCCAATAGACCCTCACAGCCAGGTACATGTGATGCTTCTTATCTACTAATTTGCAAAAGTATAAGAAAGCTCCCATTTTGTGAATAAAGGCAGAACGCACTTTCATAGCAGCAAGGCATGTTGTGATGTTCTTTCTCGGTGCACCCTTTGTTATTTTTAATCTAATTTGGACCCCCATAGGGACAGAATAGCCCCTTTGAGGCTACTTCCATTTCAAAGTGAAAATCTGAGTCAAACTTGACTTCTTGACTTTAAAAGAATGGCCACTGTATACATAATGAAAATGATATTGTGGATAAGTGGACTACAGCTGTAGTAAAGATAAACTTGACAGATTACACACCATGATATCATGGCAGAGAACGTTAGCAATGGTTGTGATCTACAGTGCAGTAAGAAAGCACTGTCATGTTAAACTCTGCTACATGCACCGTGTTACCAGTTCTTCGGTCATTACATTTATCTCTGGTATCTCCACCACCATTACCTTACAAGCTGATGAATTCTAATAAGAACACTGACAATTTCTCTTGCTAATGCAGTTATCATTGTATGCACTCTTTAGGGTATGTTCACACGGCGTCTTGTGTCTGTGTGAACATGCGCTTTTCTGATGCGTATCTGGGTCTGTCTGAATGGACCCAGACATGCATCTAACAATTATCAGTGTGTTGAACACTGCCGGCAATGTGAAACACGCAAATGACATGCAATTCTTGTAGCGCACCCATAAGACGGCTCTGACAGACGCGATACAAACACGCATCAGCGATCACTCATGTGAATGCCGATGTGTGTTTCACTTGCCGGCAGTGTTAAACACACTGCTAATTATTAGATGCGTGTCTGGGTCCGTTCAGACAAAAGCATATGTTCACACGGACCTAACACACCAAGTGAACATACCCTTAGTCTGTTTGTGGACCAGAACATACAGGCTTAAAAGGGGCTGTACACTTTGGAGTTTCTTGATAAACTGTGAGGAAACCATGCAGTAATTGTCTACTTTCCCTGCAGTGCTATCACAGGAAAAAGGATGCGTCAAACAGTGCTCACTGACATCATTGGGCCATCTGTGTAATGCAAGATGGACAGGACCTCTAGTGTAAGACATATTGGGCGACATGTATGAACTTGGCATCGACTCGCCAGTTCAAAATTGCTTTAGAGGAGTGTAGAATGTGACAGTATGTATGAATATATTGTATTATGGTTCCTTAATGTGGGGCTTCATAAGTGTAGCACAGCATAACTTCAGCACATTGTCTGTGGTGAAAGCAAAGCACCAGAAATGTGTTCAAAGACTTGGCAGAATTTCTGACTGACAGCTGGGGACATGCTAAAAAACTCTTTTTGCAAATAGGCAAAACAAATATCCAGTCTTTATAAGATAACACCATGTATAAAACTAACCTATTTTAATTATAAAACTATATAAAATTAATCTAAATTTAGTCTAAATTAAATAGAAAATTAATATTAAATTATATTTTATAAGATAAAATAATTAAAATAATATAAAATTATAAAACCAATACAGCAATACAACAAAAAATATACAAATCGAAATGAAATTTTATTATTAACATAATTTTTCATTAGAAAATCAACTCACGGAATTGCACAGTCTCAATAGAGAAGAGGAATAAGAATATAAATGTTACAGTTCTTATGTATGATTGACAGTAATAGCTATTTATCTCTTGCAGCATTCTAACCACAATATTAAGATTGATACTTCTGTAGGAGGGAGAGCATTGTGACGAAGTAGAAAGAGAAACATTGAAAAGTATGACTGACATTTTGGGCGACTGTAACGGCTGGGTAGTGGATCCACTGGACCACCGCAAGCGATGATAGCTAAGCCACGCCAGGGAACGGAATCTAAGTACCCCCGGTTTTCACCAGGGCCCGCCGCAAAAGCGGGATGGACTTGCTGCGGGCGTGGGGGCTACCAGTCTTCCCCCCTGACGTGACTTGCTTTGCGGGGGCAGCGAGGTGCGGGCGTGGTACAGAATCATAGTCCGAGAGTCGTAGTCTTGGGCAGGCGGCAGAGGTTCGTGGTCGTAAAACAGGCAGAAGGTCGGGCAGGCGCAGAGGTTCGGAGTTGAGAAACGTAGCGAGGGGTCTGGTAAAATGGAAAAGGCGAGGGAGTATGCTTTTGGAATGCTTTCTCTAGGCACGGGCAACATAGATCCAGCAAGGAGTGATTGTGGGACGTAACCTTAAGTAGGGAAGCCCCTGGAAATTAGCCAATAATCAGGGCGCTGGCCCTTTTAAATCCCCGGGAACGAGCGCGCACGGCCTTAGGACACAGGCACGCGCGCCTCGGCCGCAGAGGGCACGGACGGCACAGGAGCGCGGTCAGGTAAGTCCACGGCAGACGCAGCCCCCCGGCTCGTCCCGCGGCCAGCGGCTACACCCGACCCCGGTGGGCACCCGGGAGGGGGACCACGGATGCGCCAGCGACCCGCGGGCCGGGGAGCGGCGCAGGCCGCGACAGCGACATTTATGAACGCAGGCGCGTTGAAGTGAATTGTTGAGTCTCGTTTTCAGTGTATAATGCGCCTGATGTATGAAAGGGGTTTTTGTGTGTACATAAATGGTGTGTAGACATCGCCTATATGTTAGGCGCATTACGGAACTTAGGCGCATAAGTAATGCACCTAACATGTATTAAGATTATATATAGGCTGGAAATAAGAAGTCTTAAGAATAGCATGTCAGTGAATAGAAACTATGGTACTGATCCTGCTTGAAGGACCACAGGTCCCAGCAAGACCTGTGCTGTGCTGGCTCTTGCTGTATATGGAATAAAGGGTGAGAGCAGCAGAAATACATTTCAATTTTAATGTAGTCAAAATTAAAATTTTAAACATCTGAACAACATAATCAGAGGGTTATTTAATGTAAAAATTAGTTTTAGATTCTTTTAATTTTAAATACATTTTAAAGGATATATTTTTGGGATAGTATATATTTTTATATTAATTTTAGTATGATAAAATAAAAAAAAATTAAATAATTTAATTTTATATAGTTTGATAATTATTAGAAATCACTTTTTATTAATGTACTGGTGTAAGTTGAGAAATATTGGACATTTTTGCCCCTTACAGCAAATCTAGATTCACTGTGACTCCTCAGGCTCAGGCAGACCACATTGAAATAGGTCTGCCTGCTGGAACAGTAATGCGCCTAGTTTTGCCGAACCACATTCATATAGGGGTCTAATATTACGAATGTGGTGCTACACGCCTCCATAACACCCCCAGAACACCCCTTCATGCAGTGTCGAGTCTTACGAACAATGCGTCTAACACATACGTTAGGCGCATTAGACATCGTATCCAGCTCAGTTAGGTGCGTTGTACGCCAAAAAAAGGGTGAAAATACGGTTCATATATGTCACCCTTTATGAGCATCTGTTCTTCTTTGTAGAGAGTAAAGCAGTTCATTGAGTTTTTTTTTTAATGAAAAATTAATTATGCTAATAGTGAAATTTTGATCCAATTTAAATTTTTAGTTTTTTCTATTTAAAATTTCACAAAATATTTTAAAAATTTAAAATGTAGGTCACTGGGTCAGTAGTTTAGGATTTGGCTTCCTATATAAACTTTTTAGGAACTTTTTTTGTTCAAATTTTATTTTCCATTTTTAATACATTAAATTAAATAAATTTTAATTAGACATTAATCAGTGTGGATATTTTATTTTCCTGCTCTCAGCATTTATTCTACATACGACAGGTCTCTGAGACTTGAGGTGCACCAAGCAAGATCACTACCATAGTTTCTATTCACTGACATTATATTTTATCGCCTTTTATTTTATTTTGAGCCTGCTGTGATGTGTTTGTAATCACTAATAATTCTATGATAACTCTGTAGCCACCTGACTGAGAACGGGATTTGTGGTAGATGCTGAATTGGTTTAATTATTGCATATTATTTAATTTAATATTAATTTTATATGAAATAATTTTATATTTTTGGATATCCTATAATTTTATAATAACTTTATATAGTTTGATAATTATCATCAATTAGTTTTCCCTATTTTAATGGTATTAGTTGAGAAATAACTGATATCTTTTGCTCTGTTGGCAATTCCAGTTAATCTGCAACAACTTTGGCGCACGACATGCCAAGTTTAGGCAAGCGACTGTTCATACGTCTTTAGAACAGGGCTATGACAGTTTTTTGGGGGTCAAAGCACACTAGAAAACTGGCCCAGCCCCGTTCATATAGGTTTCCCATTCTTTGTATTCACTCTACAGTCTGGCCAAGAGATAAGGATCTGGAACAGAGTATTCCTAATAAATCTCTACTAGGATATATAAAAATCGGTTATTAATAACAAGGTCCAAAAGATCTTGTATTTTTAGCTTGATGTTTCTCTTTCTTCTGATAGCCAGAGTGTTTTCTATTCATTGACATGGCTGTATAAGGCCATTTTTATGTGGCAGAAATGGTATTTTTGCTGCAGTTTAAAGCTATATAAATCGTAATTTGCATTGTTTTTTGTGGCGTGAATATAGAAAAAACACTTTGACAGTTTTTTTTATGCTATTTACATTTCATTCTAAAGAAAAAATACTTAAATAATTCAATAATTTAATGCAGTTATGTAGATTCCTAAAAAGTATATTTTGTTTGTTTTTGTGTTTGCATGAAAAACATGTATATTATACTAAATAATGGGAAAGATTTATCAATACTGTCTAATACTTCTAATACATTCTTAAGAAGCACCACATGTATTATAGTTGACGAAAGCAAAAGAATATTGAAAACAACTGATATCATGTGAGACTAATATATTGTGCTCCCCTTAAACTGTTGTGCATTGAAGGCACAACGCTCCAAATGGCATGGAAGCAATATGTTTGGTTAGCAGCTCGTCATATCAGTCACACTCCGTGGGCACAAGTATAAGGAATGAAAAGATTAGGTTATGAAGAAACAGTGTCTTTAAACATCACAACGAAGACACAGTTTCTTCATAAGACATCAATCATCAGATTTATCATAGAGGCGTATATTTAGACGGTATAGCTAAGTTTACACCTCCTATGAGTTGACTTACTTTTTGCCACTATGTACACCAAAATTTTGGCGAATTTTTTGGGCGCATGGTATCATGCGTAAATCCACACCCACTTTTTGCAAAATCTCGTTCTTTTTACCTAGGCCACTCCCATTTTGTCAGACAAGGCACAGAAGTGTCTAGAAACTATCTAAAATACAGAATAAATGTGGTGTAAAGCCTGTAAACAGAGGTGAAATGTATAGCCCAAATGCAAAATCTATAAAAGGGCCGCCAACTACCATTTGCCGGTTAGAATACCGGTGGTTTTGTATGTGGCCAAAGGACCTTTGGGCTCCCTCATGCTCCAGGGGCCTGGTAGTGACTGCCACCTCTGAGCCCCCTATATGTATGCAGTTGAATGTAAGCCAGTATTTTGAGGCAGAATTCTGGCACAATTACCATTATAAATGTGACATAATCACTTTTTTTTTTTTATTGAGGACTTCTTTTATTGTATTATTACATTACATGTAAGGTATTTTTATGTTATATAATATATTAGAGTACTCCTGGATGTATTATAATCTGTGTTACTATCACTGATGTTGGCTCAACACCTATTATACCCAACCAGCAAATCCTGGGGTTCTTTTTAGGTCCTCAGGTTTGCGCAAAAAGGGTTTCCCCATCAAGTTCCGTGAACTGGATTAGTCGCTTAAAGATGGTAGTCCCCTTTGACCATGGCCTCATAACAGAATGTAGACAAGAGGCTACTTTTGGAACAGGAGCTCCCGTCATAAGACGTTGCTGTAGACTGTGGACCCGCTCCTCCTTCCATCGAAAGACAGTGGATGCGTCATTATAGGGTGAAAGGGGTTTACTTACTGCAATGATTAGCTTTTAACACGTGGAGACACATAATTAAGACTTTTTCTAAATACATTGCTTTGTTGATCTTTCTTTGGTCAGCAGATACATATTTTATATCCTCTTATTACCCACAAGTTTCTGGTTACTACCATCTTCTTTCTTTTATCTCTCATTGCTCTAAGCTGCTGCCAATCATTCACTCTGACTGTGGTGAATCACCTCCTGCAGAGTCTTATCTCTAGTAACAGACTTTGAAAGCTACTCTTTAACTAAGTATACACCCTCTAGAGCCCTGCAGCCTGGGTACTACACTTTATAAATCTCTTGCACTATTTGTCACTATAACAGGAATAGCTAGGAACAACATAGCTGATGAGTCAATCACTGCTACTGACCCACCTACAGTCTGAACAACATGTGCGATTCTAAAGCTGGCTGTGAAACTGCATGGTGAGAAAACCCCTTTAATAAAAGAGCAGCCAAAAATCCAGTATGAATATGACTTTCTCCGTGTAGAGAATCATTACTGTACAGTATTCCTACAAGTATAAGAATACACTCAGGAATTGTCATATGTGCAATTCCTTAATATAATAGTGCAAGTTCTCCATATGTAAAAAAAAGTCTGTTGAAAGATGTGTGCATTTAACATGAAGAGAGAAGCGCCACTTATAAATGCATACATACATGCACGCCTGGAATGAAATGCATGAGGCTGGAAATATTTCTCACATTAGCTCGATGAGAGCTCTGAATACCAAACATAAACACAGACAATGTACTTCATGGCTGTACTGAAGTACCAGGAGGAGTAATGTAAGCCGCAGCAAGACTTATTATTGCATATCCCAATGACATGCATAGCCTTTAATTATCCTAATGAATTATATCTTTATAAACCAGATAATAATGCTTTGAAAGAAGTTGTCTAGTGCAGTCTATTCTTGCATAGCCTGTATAATTAGATGTTTAGGTAGTAGATCTGGATCCTGATATATTTATTTTACTGTTTATTGTTCATAGCTTTTCAAATTAAATATAATGCTGAGATCGGGCAACACCAACACCAGGGTCAAAATGTCAGGAGCAAAAGGCTTGTGGAAACTTGTGGACAGAGAGTTGTGCTGTAGAAGACCCCGCCGCCTTCCTTACTGACCCCAATGCATAACAGCGAGAAACAAGAGACTACCTGATAATGAGAAATAGTTTCTAGCTAGCTAGTCTTTATATTCGGATCACCAAAAAAAGCCATTGGAAATACTCCTACCAGCCTTGTGTTTAAAACCACAGTTTAAGCAAACCCTACTGGATTTATGGCTCCAAAGCAGACAAATGGACACTGCACCTGCTAATAAGGCTACATCAGCAGAAAGTGCTTTCATTTTCAAGTCAGTATGGGAGTTGAACCTTTGGTGGTTGGCAAAGAGTTATTATCTCTGATGAGTCAAGTTTTCTGTTTCATCAAATAGATGTATGATGGCTTGTTAAGCAATAAACATCAGAGAACAAACACCCTGCAACCACTGCAGGAAGAACACAAGCAGATGGCAGCATCAGCAAATGGGGAATGTTTTTATGGCATTCACTCATCCATGTCACTGGGGCAGATAATAATGAAACATGTCACATAGCTAAAAATGTCTGACCTTGGTTAAAAGAGCATGACCAAGGCTTCCAAGTACTAACCTGGCCACCCAATTCCCCCAACATGGACCCAACTGAGCATCTGTGAAAACACCTCAATCCTCATTTTGGCTCTATGGACCCTCCAGCAGCTGTGGGATGCAGTCAGCATGGCTCCAGATACCTGTGACATCTACCAGAACCTTACTGAGTCACTCCCAGCCCATTTAACTGCTGTCCATGCCGTACATGGCATTTACTCTGGATATTAGATGCTGGTTATAATAATGCGGCTGGGCCATGTATATATTGTGGCAGAGTGGCTAGACAGCCAAGATGTTTATGTATGTTTATGTGGATTGCAGTAAACCTGTGCCTAAATAAAGCTGGCTGAGGCCAGATTTAAGAGAAGTTCTGTATCTGAGTGCCATTCCGCCTACCAAAGCGCGATCCTGGAGTTAAGAAACCCCCGGGACAGTCCAAGATATCGTCCAAGCGCAAGTGAAGTGTTACTATATATATAGCTCTGGAAAACATTAAGAGACCTCTGCAAAATTTTCAGTTTCTCTGATTTTTCTCTTCAATGGTAATTTTTTGGAGAAAAATGTACATTGTTATTTTATTATATAAAATACTGACAACATGTCTACGAATTTCAAAGCAAACAAATTTGTATTTATTCGCAGTAAATGAGAAATCTTCAAAATAATAAAAAAGAAGCAGCGCTGTCAGACCTCAAAGGCAATGTTCACATGGCTTATTTCAGAACGTATTTACGTCGGATTGCCGATCGTAAATACGTTCCGAAATCAGGTGTAAATCAGTTTAAAATAAGTGCCACTAAGTGCCACTAAGTGTGGCACGTATTTGGAACTGATTTCCCGACGGATTCACCATCCCCATTCATTATAGTTGGTGAATCCTTCCGGAAATAATTGACATGCACATTGTTTTTGCGGCCGGATTGCGGCCGCAATCCGGAACGGAAATAAGTGTCATCTGAACGCCGACACATATTCCCCATTAAAATCAATGTAAAACGGCCAGTTACTTGTTTGTAACTGATTTTGCAACGGATTTGCGGCCGTAAATACGGCTGCAAATCCGTTGTGAAATAAGCCGTGTGAACATGGCCAAATAATGCAAAGAAAACTAGTTCATATTTATTTAGAAACAATAAGACTAATGTTTTAAGTCAGAAAGAGTTCAGAAATCAATATTTAATAATAATTAAAATAATAATCTTTATTCATATAGCGCCAACATATTCTGAAGCACTTTACAGTTTGGAGGGTGTAGGTGCAGACAAAAAGACATACATTGCACAATGAAAAGCTACTTACGGATGAGACACAAAGATGAGAGGGCCCTGCTTGCAGGTTTACAGGTGAGACGAAGGGTAAGAAGTGCTAGATTTACAATGGTCCAGCCATGTGACATGAATATGGGCTTGTTTTATGTAGAATTCGGATGGACCTGCCACCCAGACAGTACATCTATATACAGTTAAGTGCAGAAAATGAGTGCGCTGGCGGGTGAGAGGGTGGGGGGTTGGGGGTTAGCCATTAGGGATCTTAGTAGGCCAGACTCAGAAGATGTGTTCTCAGGGCCCTCTTAAAGCTATGAGAGTTCTGAGTGTGCCTGATTGCCCGTGGTAGCATGTTCCAGAGAACTGGTGCTGCATGTGTGAAGTCTTGGAGACGGGCATGGGAGGTTCGGATGATTGAGGAATGTAATCTGATATCATCAGCAGAGCAGAGAGAGCGGGGAGGGTGGTAGACAGAGATGAGGGAGGAGATGCAGCGCTGTGGAGAGCTTTATGGGTGAGTGTGATGAGTTTATATTGTATCTTGTACTGAATGTGAAATCAGTGCAGTGACTGACACAGGGTAGAGGCATCAGTATATCGGCTGGAAAGAAAGACAAGCCTGGCTGCTGCATTCAGGACAGATTGGAAAGGGGAGCATTTACAGAGAGGGAGACCGATAAGCAGGGAGTTACAGTAGTCAAGACACGAATTAATAAGAGCAACAATGAGAGTTTGAGTTGTTTTCACAGTGAGAAGAGGACGGATTCTGGAGATGTTCTTGAGGTGCAGATGACAGGAGCGGGCAAGGGATTGAATATAAGGGGTGAATGACAGATCAGAATCTAGTGTGAACCCAAGACAACGGGCCTGTTGCCTAGGAGTTATGGTGGTGCCACACACTGAGACAGAAATGGCAGGGTAAGGTCGGTTAGTAGATGGCGGGATGACTAGAAGTTCAGTTTTAGTGAGGTTTAGTTTAAGATACAGAGAGGACATGATGTCAGAGACAGCAGACAGGCAGTCCCTGGTGTTTTGTAGCAGGGCGGAAGTGATGTCCGGGGAGGAGTTGTATAGTTGAGTGTCATCCGCGTAGAGATGGTACTGGAAGCCAAATCTGCTGATTGTTTGTCCAATGGGGGCTGTGTAGACAGAAAAGAGGAGACGAAGCCGGGCGGTGAAACGTGCGTTGGGGTTTCAGTGCCTCTCCTTGGTCTGTATCTCTACTTTTATTCTACATCATTTTTCAGTATTTATATGTTTAGTGCACTTTATGTTTCTACTATAGATATGATTTTGTGTATACCATGAGCATTTTACGGTTTGATTATTTGATATGATGCTGGTGATGCAGTCTTAAGGGAGGTAATATCCTTATTGCCATTTTCTATTTATTGTATTTTGGGTTTTTGTTTCAATAAAGTATATTTATTTTTAGGTTTTGGCTTGGTTATCGGTGTTTTTGTTGTGTTTATACCCAGGACCTAGTGATACTGGAGGGTTTATAATAAATTTTTGTTTTTGGCGTATCTTTTACAGAAAAGAGGAGAGGACCTAGAACGGATCCCT
Source organism: Phyllomedusa bahiana (assembly GCA_025379985.1). Classification (NCBI taxonomy): domain Eukaryota; kingdom Metazoa; phylum Chordata; class Amphibia; order Anura; family Hylidae; genus Phyllomedusa; species Phyllomedusa bahiana. The sequence goes on from JAODAL010000590.1 coordinate 200,521, forward strand.
GTGGAACCCCAACAGCAAGAGGGAGAGGAGAGGAGGAGGAACCTGAAAATGAGAGATCAGAGAGGTAGGATGAGAACCCAGCGAGAGTGGTGTCCTGGAGACCAATGGTGCTGAGCATGCTGAGGAGAAGGTGGGGGATCAACAGTGTCAAAAAGCTGCAGAGAGATCCAGAAGAAGCAACAATGAGTAGTTGTCCTGAGATTTACCAGTGAGGAGATGATTGGAGACTTTAGTTAGAGCAGTTTCTGTGGAGTCTAGGGTGCGGAAACCTGATTGTAGAGGATCGAGAAGAGAGTTAGCAGAGAGATAGAGGATTAGGCGAGAGTAGACCAAGCGTTCCAGGAGTTTAGAGATAAATTTGGCAGGTAGAGAGGGTTTTGGTAGTTGGCAGCGCGGGAAATGGGTCCAGAGAGGGCTTTTTCAGTAAATGATTATAACAGCGTGTTTAAAGTAGGGTGGAAGATCCAGTGGAGAGGGGGGTTACAGATTGTGTTAGGTGAGAGAGACACCCGGGAGAACTGGACTGGACAAGGTGGGAGGGAATGGGGTCACTAGAGCAGGGGGTGGGGCGAGCAGACAAGAGAAGGCTGGACACTTCTTCTTCTGTCATCGGGTCAAGAGCTGTGAGTAAGCTGGGGGATGTGTGGGGAGGGACCAGATGGGTGCTGCTTGGGGTTTGAGATGAGATGTTGTGCCAGATTCTGTCAATTTTCTCTTTGAAATGAGTGGCCAGGTCTTCAGCACAAAGGTCAGTGACCGGGGCCTGAGCTTTACGCCTGAGGAGAGAGTGGAAGGTGTCGAACAGACGTTTAGGGTTGTTGTGTAATGATGAGATGAGGGAGCTGAAATATTTTTGTTTGGCGCAGTGAAGAGCAGTGTGATAAGTCCTGAGCATGAATTTGTAGTGCAGAAAGTCTGCAGGTAGCTTAGACTTTCTCCACAGATGCTCAGCACACCTGGAACATCGCTGCAAATGACGAGTCTGAGGCGTGTGCCAAGGCTGCCGGCATCTGACTCTGGTGGTGCGGTGTGTGAGCGGTGCCTATATGTCCAGGGTTGTTGTGAGAGTTTCATTGTAATGTTTGACAACCAGGTCAGGGCAGGAGAGGGAGGATATTGGGGGCAGTGAGGACTGTATGGTGTCTGAGTTCCTGGGTGTTAATGGAGCGGATATTTCTAAATGGGTGACGGGCAGGTGTATCTGGAGATGGGTGAGAATTAGTAATAGTGAAGGAGATAAGGTTGTGATCAGAGAGAGTATAAGGAGAGTTAGTGAAGTTAGAGATTGAGGAACGGTTACAGAAAACCAGATCAAGAGAGTTCCCATCCTTGTGGGTGGCAGAGTCTGTAAACTGAGATAGGCCGAGGAAAGAGGTTAGTGAAAGAAACTGAGAGGCAGAAGGAGACATGGGGTCATCAATGGGGATGTTAAAATCACCCATGGTGAGTGTGGGTGTTTCAGTAGAGAGGAAATGAGGAAGCCAAGCAGCAAAATGACCAGAAACTGGCGGGGTGAGCCGGGGGGCCTGTACACAACCGCAACTCTGAGGGAAAATGACCGAAAGAGTCTGAGGGTGTGGACCTCAAAGGAGGTTAAAGGGAAGGATGGTGCGGGAGGGATGACCTGGTAGGTGCAATGTGGAGAAAGGAGTATGCAACTCCTCCACCCAGCCTGTTCTCAGGTCTGGGGGTGTAGGTGAAGTGTAGCCCACCATAGGTGAGAGCGGCAAGGGAAGCAGTGTCAGATTGCTGGAGCCATGTTTCAGTGAGAGCTAGGAGATTGAGGGAGTTAGAGAGGAACAGGTCATGGACAGCAGTGAGTTTGTTACAGACGGATCGGGCTTTCCACAGGGCACATTTAAAAGGGACTGGAAAAGACATACAGTGAATAGCAAGCAGGTTAGCGGAGTTTTTATGGAGTGAGGAGGTGTGTGAGCAGTAAAGGAGGGTGGGCCGGGGTTAGGAGAGATGTCACCTGCGGCGAGAAGCAGGAGAACGAAAAAGGATACAGCAGATGGTTCAGTGATGAGTATGAGCGACATTTGTGCGCCACTATGTGAGCAGGTGGTTTGTGGTAGTTGAAAAGGGAAAGGAGTGTGTGGATAGGATTCTCAGGGGGCATAACTGGATGGTAAGCCAGGAGGTAGATGGCTGCAAGATAGACAGCTATAGTAAGCATTGTGAATAAGGTTTTTTTTTTTTTAAAAGACTAGACAGTACTCACAAAAAAGGCATTCCTCCTAGCCCCCTTCGGCCCACTTCCGTTTTAATTTCGGTTTTATTTAATCTAATCAATCACTCACTTTCATATCTGTTTCACTTCAAGATATGGTTCACTTCTCTACATGGCTATACTGACCTATTGGTCAATACTGACCAAAGCTAACAAATTTATACCATGCTATGTGCAGTTCATTGATATAAATCAGTGGGCCCAGCTGCCAGCAATGGGTGGAGTTACAAATAAGCCAGCAGACAAGATACTACAAGGGCAGTATGTGGGGTCACTAGCAACACAAATTAACATAGGGCGATTATTCAAGAATGAGATTGGGTGAAATCTAGGCATTCACATACCAGGACATAGCACAGTGATTAAACATATACAGCAGATACAATGATGGGAGGTGTAGTCCACTATTTACAATTCACACACCAGGACATAGCACAGAGATTAAACATATACAGCAGAGACAATGATGGGAGGTGTAGTCCACTATTCACGATTCACATACCTGTGAAGAGATGAAGAAGATCATGATCAGATGCTTGCAAGGACTCTGGGGTGCTCTATCAATCATTTTCGGTTTTATTTCATCTAATCAATCACTTTCATATCTGTTTCACTTCCAGATATGGTTCACTTCTCTACATGGCTATCCTGACCATTTAGTGGAATAACAATATTTTTTTCATTCAAATTCCTTTTGGCCTATTCCTAGCACTTGTTTTGCTATCCAGCTTGTCCTATTGCAAGAGGATTGTGAAGACCACAGCAGTGTTTTTTTATACTTTCCTTCATTAAATAAAATTTGGTTCAGGTGATCACCTAATCAGAAGCTCATTAAGTAGAATGAGGTGCACTTTGGTTGGAATTCAACTGACACTGGAATGGAGTGGTTGTCAGACATGTAGAGATGCTTATTTTTAGAACACTGTGCAGTGGTCTCTTATTTTTTTCTAGAGCTGTATATGTCGCAGTAAACCGTTGAGAACTGAGAAACCTTCCAGAAGTCACCCTATTTTGGATTCAACACCCCTCAGGAAACTCATCTAGGGATGTTTTGTGCATTTTAGACCCATCGTTTTCTTCCTTTATTTTTTGGGTTTCATTTTCACAGCATTTGCTGTGTAGTTTAACTGGCCGGATAAGTTTAATATGTAGGTCGGTACAATTACAATGATATAAATTTTATATAGTTTTACTACTTTAACACTATAGAAATGTGCTTGTAAAAAATAATGTTTTTAAGTCATCATAGTCTCACAGCCATAAGTTTTTTTTATTTTTTTTAAATATAGATCTGTGTAAGGGCTTGTTTTTTGCAGGATGAGTAGACCTTTTCATTAATACCATTATGGGGTTCATTTAACACTTTAATCACTTTTTATCAAGGTTTTTGGTAGGCTTGATAATCAAAAAAATACTGCAATCCTGGAAGTCGATACAATTACAGCGATACTAAATTTACTTTTTTTATGTTTCACTGTTTTTGCACAATAAAAACACTTTTCTTTAAAAAAGAACACACATTTTTGCATCATCATTGTTAGGGACAGTCAGGGACGCACACAAGACACAGACAAGTGAGGCCCTGACACTGATCCCAGTCTCTGTCCCTGCCTTTTGGGGAACCCGACTCCTTAACAGGCCGGCCCCAACAGAAGACTGAAGGCTACACTGAGCAGCGTGCACAGACAAAGACAAACAAACAAAGAACACAGAACCAGTTAGTCGGACAGTCCAAGTCAATAACGGGGCGGGCAGCGCGATACAGAATCGTGAGCAAAGGGAGAAAACCCGAAACAAAGCAGAGATCAATAGCCAGAGAAACAACAATATGACAGGCTAACTATAAGGCACGCAGTATAGCAGGCATAAAAGAAGAGGGAAAAAGAGGCTATATATAGGAAAGGGGTTGAAGTAGAGGAGCTAGGATAGGTGGAAGGACTGTCAATCCAGGGAGCTGATTACCCTATGAGTGCTGGAGGATTTCTGGGCCCAAAGGGGTCGACCAGAAATCAATCAAGGTATGAGGCTACAGGGAAGTGTTCACACAAAGGCGGCAAGCCGCAGTTATAATCGCCGCGGCTGTAGCCGGCGACCAGGGCCAAATGGCACGGATGTGACAATCATAGTCTAAGAGCCATAACTTTTTTTCTTTTTCTGTGTACAGAGCATTGTTTTTTGCGGGTTGATGTTTTTATAGGTATAATTTTGGGTGGGACATGACTTTTTTATCTCCTTTTAATCTGTTTTTTTGAGAGTCAATATTAAGAAAATACAGCAATTCTAGTAGTGTCGCAATTTATATTTTTTTTACGTTGAAGCACTTTAAAAAAGTATTTCTATTGTGTAAAACAATATTTATGCATCGCTATCATCTGATAGACATAACTTTCTTATTTTTCCGTATATGGAGCTGGGTAGGACTTTTTTTGCAGAATGAACTGACACTTTCATTGGTACCAGGAGGACTTAGGGGTCTATATGACTTTTTGATAACTTTTTATTTTATGTACAGCGGGATGAACAAAAATCTCAATTCTGCCATAGTTTTTTTTTACAGTTTACAGTTTACAGTGCACATGGTAATACCAAAGATGTGTACTTTTTTTAATTTTGATCTTGATGGGGGCAATTGCCGTTTGTAATGGGGAAAGGGCGGTGTACGTGTTTTATTTATTATTGTGTGTGCTTTTACTTTTTTTAACTTTTTTTTTTACACGTCCCAATAGAGGACATAACTCAACGATCTAGCAGATTGCTGCTACAATTCATAGCAGTACGCTATTCAGTGTACTGCTAGGTATTGTAGCTGTCAATTACCATACCTGACTGGGCCCTCCAGGCAACGGCAGGCATGGCGACGTCCGAGACAAACTGAAAGCCTTTGTTATACTTCTAGATTGTCATAGAAATCATTGGCTGTGATCGTGTCATGGGGTGCCAATGGATCCATCTCTCTGTTGTTCCCTTAGCTGCCGTGGTCGCATTTGACTGCAGAATCTAAGGGATTAATATGCCACAACCGGAGTAAACTAGTCCCGCTGGCCCCATCGACTGATATTACTCGCGGCGCATAAGCACCGTGAATAAATGACATGTCAATTATCTCCCCATGCCTACAATACGATAGTTTCGTATACGCGGGGAGAGTAGGTGTAATCCAAAGTTCTCTATGAGAACTGTGGATTACCGTAATGATTGGGGCGCATTTCGCTCGTATTAGAGCACAGTACGCTCTCAATACGTGGTGAAATGCGCCCCAAAATAAACCGTGTGAACATAGCCTCAGACTTTCCTTCTGTGAGCTCTGATAGCACATCAGAGAAATTGCTTGATGGTCCTTCTATCTGGCCTGAGAAGTATAAGTATTATCAGCAGCATCTGATAAGTGTGAAGAAACCCTTTTCCTAGTGCAGAAAAAGATTACCCCATTTTCCTTTCATGTATTGCTATCCCTGTGGTCCAGTCTAATCTTATCCATTCCTTGCCAGAGAACAACATAATGATCAGTAGGTCATTACCTACTATTTGTAATGAGACTAATGGAGTTAAACAGCACCAACTGTAAAGTGATATTAGTTTGTCCTGCAGTTCAGATTTTTATTTTTCATCTAGAGAATGACAATTTCTTATATGTATTTTTGCATAGGAATGCTGAAATAATAGAAAATACTGGCAAAAATTCTAAAAAAAACACTCAAGGAATATTGATCTTTAAAAAAAAACAAAAAAAAAACTCTTTTCTGATGGAAATTCCCTTTCATATAAACCTGTTTGATTGGATAATGTTCATATCATGTCCTCATCTTTATTAATCTGTTTCACAGATATTATGTCATTCTGTTACAGAAGAACCTTGCTCTGTATCACTGCACAGGATCACAGTGACATGCAGAATTATATAATGTTATTTTGTCACAATGATCACTATAATGCTTGACAGAGCTCGACTTAAATGTCAAGTATACTTCAGATGCATTTTCAGAGAGGTTTTCTGCATAACATAAATGCTATCTGATTGCAGAAGTCTGCCCATAGAGTCCTCATTGGTCTCCATTTGATTCCTTTTATGTCACTTCTATTCTTACATCTATATCATGTTTTTTTATAAATACTCTCTCATGACGTCTCTTATACTGGGGAAAAATCTCCATAAGTGAAATAGGGACAGTGCAGTGTTACTTGAACAAAGGATCAGGGCAAAGTCCTGAAGAGTCTGCAAAAAAAGGGATGTACGGTCTTGCCTAGAATCTAAATAAGAATTATTTTATTTTTGTAGCTCAGTAGATATTGGAAAATTCAAAGTCTGAATATAATCGTCAAATAAAAAGGAAGACATCTGTATGTAGTTAAAAAAAATGCAGGTTTCAGCCAGTGATACAGTTTCATACATGCATTGTAGAAGTCACTGCATCCATCCAATCACTCAGTGTTAGATAAACTTTAAAGTTAGATTTTTTTTAAAGAAAATAACACATTTTGCAGCATTTTTCTGGTGCATTTTTTTTGTCGGAAAATGCTTCAGTCAGATGTTAGCTGAAGCCAATAGTGACATCTAAAATGGACTACAAACAATTTTGTTGAATTTTTGGGTCCCTGGAATTTCTCTAAGTATTTTCTTTTTTCTAGTGCTTCTATAGGGCATGAAAAGGTTAGAAAAAATACATGTTACTGTATAAATTTATGAATATAAAATAAAAAAAAAAACACTATTGTAAAATGCAGGTGGTTTCACACACTGCTTTAGAAAAAACACTGCAGTTTTTTTTCTAACCTATTCTAGAATTGGATTCAAACAGAATGGGCAATACTAGAGAAGGACTTCTTGCTTCAGGATCCACTTCTGGCTTTTGCTCAAGAAACCATAGTGGTACTTTAAACCTAGTTCGTTTCACACACACAGTGGGCCTCATTTATCAAAACTGTCTAGCAATAAGACTCATAGCAACAAACTAGAGGTCAACTTTCTTTCTTCCAGAGAAATGTAAAAAATGAAAGCTGAGCTCTGATGGGTTGTTTTGTTAGGCAGTTTTGATTAATGAGATCCGGTGTTTCTTGGAAAAAAGACACATTTTTCGTGGCAGCTTTTCATGCAGTTTTTTTTTGTTTTTGTTTGTTTTTTAGCCAAAGTAAGGAGTAGATTCAACTGGGATACAAAATATAGCAGAGAGGCTTACATTCTCCTTTCTACTTGAGCTACTTCTGTTTTTGGCTCAAAAAACTGTATCTAAAACTGTAGTAGCTTTTTTCCACAACAACAGCCTAAAAGCATAAGGCCTGCTCCATAAATTCATCTGCAGACAGCTGTTTTTGGGTGTTTGCCCATTTTGAGCTATGTCTGGTGCCTCTCACCTAGCCAACTAATATTTTACTCTGCACTGATGAGGGGCAAACACCTTGAAACAGCTGTCTGCAGATGATTTTCTGGTTGCTCCCAGTCCTATTTCAAGACTCAGTGAGTAGAATGCGACCTGATGGGCACCACAGGTGGCACAGAGTTTTAGAGGTCTAGCTCTTTTCCCTTCGCTCCTCTGTGTAACCCCAGCCATCAGAACACAAACATGTTTTGTCTCTGTCCTCATACTTCAGAAAGTTATATTCATCTTTGACAGCTGCATTCAGCTGTGAAAACATGATCGCTGGCACTATATGGTGGACACTGTAAAACAGGTACTGTATGGCTAGCACTGTATGGCTGGCACTGTTATGGTGGGCACTGTATCGTGGGAAGTGTATGACGGCATTGCATGGCTAGCAATGTTATGGTAGACACTGTTATGATAGCCACTGCATGGCTGGCAATGTTATGGTGGGCACTGTAAAACAGGTACTTAATGGCAAGCACTGTATGGCTGGCACTGTTATGGTGGGCACTGTAAAACAGGTACTTAATGGCAAGCACTGTATGGCTGGCACTGTTATGGTGGGCACTGTATCGTGGGGGGTGTATGACGGCATTGCATGGCTAGCAATGTTATGGTAGACACTGTGATGATGGCCACTGCATGGCTGGCAATGTTATGGTGGGCACTGTATGGCTGGTGTCATAGGCCTCTTTATGCTATTTTAAGTAACTTAAATAAGCACTGCAGTAAAAACAGTTTATTTCTTAAAGGGGCATTTATTTCTGACACAATCTTGACAGATCCACAAAAATCTATCATAAAAATGTCTGAGAGGTTCGATACTCCAAAGATCAGGAGATAAGTTGGAGAGGAGGCTGCATACAGTGATGTGCAAAATAATAGCAGTTTGTATCAAACAAATGAGAAAAATCTCAATCCTAATGATAGCATTTATTTCCATATACACAAAGGCACTGGGAGTTCTGTATATTCACAATGAAAACATGATCGAAATATCAAAATCTAAACTGAAAATGAAGAAAATTTAATAAAGGGCTGTTAAAAAATAGCAGTGTGTGCATTTCCATTATCTAAATGGAATGTTTACAGTATAAGCTGAAATTTCTTCCCAGATTCAGCTTTTCTGTAATCACTGAACTGATATTTGATTGTGTAACCTTTATTTCTGAGAACTGCTTTACATCTTTGTGGCATGGAGTCAACTAACGTCTGACATCTGAAAACAGGTATTCCATTTCCAGCAGACTGTACTACATTCCACAGTTAATTTGCATTTTTAGGTTTTGCACCAAAAAATACATTTTTAATGCAACTTCTCAGTTGGTTTGAGGTCTGGGGATTGGGCTGGCTACTTTATAACATCAATCTTACTGGTATCAAACCAGGCTGTTTCCTGCGTGCTGGTGTGTCTGAGATCATAGTCCTCTTGAAACACCCATTTCAAGGGTATTATTATTATTATTATTATTATTATTATTATTATTATTATCATTTATTTTGGAGCGCCCTTGATTCCAGGGCGCTGTACATTTCAGGCGGGTACATAAATAAATTGGTCAAACAATTACAAAGTGACAATAAGTGACTAACAACTGGTATAGAGGGAAAGATGGTCCCTGCCGCGAGGGCTTACAATCTACAGGGGGAGGGGTGAAGAGACAGAAAGGTGAGGGACAGACTGTTTGTGGGCGGAGCAGTGCAACCCCCGGGTTTAAAGTTGGTTATAGGCAATCCTGAAGAGGTAGATTTTTTAGGTTATGTTTGAAGCCGGGGAGAGGGGGAGAGTCTGATGTGTTGGGGCAGTGAGGGTTCCAAAGTGTGGGGGAAGCACGAGAGAAGTTCTTGGAGACGGTTATGTGAGGAGAGATATAGAGGAGAGCAGAGGAGAAGGTCCTGTGAGGAGCGGAGGTTGCGTGAGGGGAGGTATTTAGAGATTAAGGCAGAGATATATGAAGGGGGGAGGTTTGGAGAGCCTTGTAGGGCAAAGTTGCTAGCTTTTAACTGGATTCGGCTGGGGGAATGGGTTAGCCAGTGAAGGGATCGGCAGAGGGGAGAGGCAGGGGTAGTAGCGAGGGAGAGAGGTGAATCAGACGGGCAGCAGAGTTAAGGATGGTTTGGAGGGGAGCGAGGGTGCTAGCTGGGTGGCCACGAGGAGATGTTTCAGTAGCGGGCGAGGCGGGGGGATGCAGAGGGCATGGACAAGCATTTTTTGTGCTTTCAGAGTTAAGAAATGAGCGGATTCGGGAAAAATTTTTTAGGTGGAGGTGACAAGCAGAGGTGAGGGTTTGGATGTGCGGTTTGAAGGACAGATTGGAGTCAAAGATTATCCCCAAAGGCAGCGGACCTGTGGTGCTGGGTTTAGAAGTGTAGCCATTGACAGTGATAGAGAGATCGGGTGGAGAGATGGAGTGGGACGGTGGAAAGATGATGAATTCAGTTTTCTCCACGTTTAGTTTTAGGAGACGGGAGGAGAAGAAGGAGGAAATGGAGGACAGGCAGTCAGGGATCCGGAAGAGAAGAGAGGCGACATCTGGGCCGGAGATGTAGAGTTGGGTGTCATCTGCATACAGGTGGTATTGAAAGCCGTGTGAAGTTATGAGCTGACCGAGGCCAAGAGTGTATGTCTTCAGAATAAGGCAACATGACCTAGTATTTTTATATATTCAAACTGGTCCATGGTGCCTGGTATGTGACAAATGGGCCCAACTCCAGAGTATGAGAAACATCCCCAAACCATTATACTTGCACGACCATGTTTTACAGTCTTCACAGTGTACTGTGGCTTCAGTGTTTATGGGTCACCGGACAAACTGTGGCCTTTAGACCCAATAAGAACAATCTTGCTCTCATTTGTCCATAGAATGTTTCACCACTTCTCTTCAGGCCAGTCAATGTGTACTTTTCGTAATTTTAAAGCCTTGCTGATCTGTTTAGTAGCAGTCAATTATTTTCTTCACGTCTTGATATGTTTTGCCCTCTCCAATCAACTTTTTGATCAAAGTTCTTTCTCTTTCGGTTACAATGTCTGGACTGACCCATTGTACTCACTGAGAAACCACATTACTGATGTTACACTGCTATTATTTAGCACATAACTGTATTTATGAAGTTCTCTTTGGTTGTAGTTGTAAAAAAATCTTGCCAGTTCTGTAATCCTAAAAACTACAATAAAATAGACGCCTCATATTCTTTTTGTGGGCCACCGAACAGGAGACCTTTTATTCTGGCAATTTCACAAGTGGAACTAAGACCCCTTAGTTATTTTGGGTATTTACCACTGAAGTGCTATAAAGGTCTCAGGCAGGGAATTCCTTCTAAGATTTACTGGGAGATGTGCAATATAAGAATGTGGCCCTTAGACCAGATGTTGTGCACCGCAGACCTAAAAAATGCATGTGAAAATAATCCAAAAATCCCACTGAAGCCGAAATGTGAGTAACCACAATAACAGAAAGACTGGTGAATTTCACAATCTTTTGTTCTCACCTCTGTTTTTGGCTCTAAAAACCGAATCAAAACCTGAAGCAAAAATGGCATGTGAGGATTTGTACCTCCCTTTGCAGTAAGAAAACAAATTATATACTGATGACACAGTTCTTGATTTTTTTGGTGACACGAACGTTCTTCCATCTTGCAAGCCCTAACAAGATTTAAAGTATCAGAATGCAGTTATTGTGACTCCTCACGGACACAAATGCCAACAGAGAAAGATAGGAAAGTGGAAGGATAGGAGAAGTGGGGCAATGCTCTACAGAAGTATGAATAGTGCACAGTATGGGGGTAATGTAATACTGGAGGTTCAGGCATCACAACAGAGATCAGCATATAATAACTATCTGGTAAGAAACAGTCTATTTGTTAATGTTAGTCTCGCTGGCCTACAGTGGGGTTGGTGGGGCCTGCTGCTCGGTCTTTGGCAACGTGTCTGTGGGAGAGGAGCCTTCCTCTCCAATCAAACCTCACCACTGTGAGCCTCCTGTTTCCTCTTGAGTTGACCACAGTATCCATCTCCTCTGGTCACAGTGTCGGTTCGACTGTACACACTGAGCATCTTCAATCGTAAAGTCTATGTTGCTGTTGTCTCTGGTTCTGCTAACGCAGGGCCATCTTATCCATTGGGCACACTAGGCAGTTGCCCGGGGCCCCACAAGTATATGGGCCCCAGGTGGTGTATGTGTGTCGAAGGTATACAAGAAACATGCCCTGGGTCCCTGGCTTGGCTTTGCTTATTTAACTGTTTGTGTTTTTTTAGAATGTGCAGACAATTAAAAACCATAGTGGAGAAGGGAGCCAAAGGCTACCTGCCCTGCCAAATAGTCTTGTAGGCTGCAGGTTGCCGGTGTCCAGACATAAGTGTTGTAATATAGATAATATGGGTGTGCTTGGGAGTGGCTAGAGACATGGCTTAGTGCAATGTCATGTATTTGGGCAGGGCCCACTACAGTATTATTCTCAGGGGCCCATATTTCTGTTAAGATGGCTCTGTGCTAATGGCTTACCTACGCTCTTTTTATCTGTTGCAAATGAACTGTTCCTCTCCTTTTCCCAGGTTCTTATCTCTCCTCTTTCTCACAGTGCTTTCTCACCATCTACTTTCTGGAATTTGAACTGCAGGCTCCAACCCTACAGGAAGGAAAGAGATACTATGGGTGTAACTAAAGCCATAGCAGCTGCTATGAGGCCTGGGGTTGAGGGATCCCCACTTAGGTGAAAGAATATAATATCTTTTTGTAGGCAATAACATGTTGGTGTCTTTCTGGTATCTAGTGCTACCATCAGAGATGTTTGATCTATATAGCTATTATTTGTATGCCTTTAATTATTGCAAATTATGCTGGTTGTGGCCCACTCTATTTGCTATAGGGCTCTATAAGTCTGAAATGTACTCTATGGTTAGCATTAAGGGCCACATATATGAAAACTGTCTGGGGCTTAGACGTTCTTTGTTACCCTTAGCAACCCTTTTTATTTCATATAGTGCTCTGAAAAAATGAAAGGGGAGCTATGATTGATTGCAATGGACAACAAAGAAAGTCTTAGACCTAAACAGTTTTCATATATGTGGCCCTTAGTCCCCCTAAGTGTCTGTACATCAAGCTTTTCCCAATTTTTGGAGTAGCAGTACAAGTTGGTGTAATGTTGCCTAGCCATCAAGTTGTATATAAAAGCCTTTGAAATAAACATTTTGCAGGAGATCAAGTGAAATTTGCAGCAGTCACTCCTTTTGCAGCTTTATTACAGACAAATGCAATGTATTGGGCTTTGAGAAAGTATTGAGAGATACAAAATGACCATTTGCTGGTTAGCTGTATTCCAGTCTCCTCATGTGCATCATGTGTGTAATCAAATGGGGTGAGAGCTGCACGTTTCATTTTCATCTTCTGGATGATATAGGAATAATGACTGATTGAGGAATTGTATAATTATAGTCTACAGAGTCTATGGGTAGGGAGGACATATTGCCATTTACATGTGTACAGAGTCTTTGTGTGTGCACACAAAGTTCCCATAATTACAAATTAAGGACTTGTACAATGCTGTGCAAATGTTTTAGGCAGGTCTGCGCAGTTAGAATGCTTTCAAATATATACAGTATCTCACAAAAGTGAGTACACCCATCACAATGTTGTAAATATTCTATTTCATCTTTTCATGGGACAACACTGAAGATATGACACTTTGATACATTGTAAAGTGCTCAGTATAACTTTGGTGCAATGTCTAAACTGCTATCAACAAAAGTCAATACACCCCTGATTGAAAATGGGCAAATTGTGCCCAATTTGCCATTTTCCCTTCACAATGTCATGAGACTTGTTAGTGTTCAAGTTCTCAGGTGTTAATCGGGAGCAGGTATGTTAAATTTGGTGTTATTGTTCTCACATTCTCTCATACTGGTCACTGGAAGTTCAACATGGCACCTCATGGTAAAGAACTCCCTGAGGATCTGAAAAAAAGAATTAATGCATCAAGATGGCCTAGGCTATAAGAAGATTGCCAACACCCTGAAACTGAGCTGCGGTGGACAAGCCCATACAGCAGTTTATCAAGACAGGTTCTAAAAGTGCTCAGCGTCATATCCAGAGATTTTCTTTTCAAAATATATGCACGAGTGCTGCCTGCATTGCTGTAGAAGTTAAAAGGGTGGAGGTTCAGCCTGTCAGTGCTCAGACCAAACGCCGGACACTGCATTAAATTGGTCTGCATGACTGTCGTATCAGAAGGAAGCCTCTTCTTAAGATGATACACAAGAAAGCCTACAAGCAATTTGCTGAAGACAAGCAGACTAAGTACACAGATTACTGGAACCATGTCCTGTGGTCTGATGAGAAAAAGATAAACTTATTTGGTTCAGATGGTGTCAAGCGTGTGTGGCAACAACCAGGTGAGGAGTACAAAGACAAGTCTTGCCTACAGTCAAGTATATTGGTTGGAGTGTCATGGATTTGGCTTGCATGAGTGCACCAGCTGTGAGGAGCTACAGTTGATTGAAGGAAACATTATACCAGCATGTACTGTGACATACTGAAGCAGAGCATGATCCCCTCCCTTTGGAAACTGGGCTGCAGAGCAGTATTCCAAGATGATAATAACCCCAAACACATCTCCAAGACGGCCACTGCCTTGATAAAGTAAATAAGGGTAAAGGTACTGGACTGGCCAAGCATGTCCCCAGACCTAAACCCTATTGAGCATATATAGAGCATCCTCAAATGGAAGGTAGAGGAGCGTAGAATCTCTAACATCCACCAGCTCCGTGATGTCATCATGGAGGAGTGGAAGAGGATTCCAGTGGCTGCATCCTGTGAAGCTCTAGTGAGCCCCATGCTGAGGAGAGTTAAAGCAGTGCAGGAAATTATTTCCATTTGCCCATTTTCAGTTAGGGGTTTTCTCATTTTTGTTACTAGCGGTTTAGATATTGATGACTGAGTGTTGAATAATTTTGAGGGCACACCAATTATTTGTTCTCACACACAAGTGTATAAAATCTGAAGTGTAATATGGTAAGCATGACCTTAAGAGCTGCTTGAGTTTGGAATTTGACTAAATAATTATTGCAAATATGCAAACTGGATGAGGATTATAATTTTTTTTTTCATTTTTTGGAAAAAAAATACTAAATCCATAAAAGAATGCTTAGTTGGGTTCCTATCAGTATGCTCTAGCTTGTGTGTATCCTTACCTGGAGTAAGAAATGTAAATTTTATTGAAACATGGGTGAACATGACTGTTATATATTGGCATAAATAATAATAACATCATTATCATTCACAACATAAGAAAGCAGGATTATAAAAAGACATTGCAAGTAAGTATAAACTGATGTATCCATAAGGGCATGTCCCCACTGCATGGGTTTTCGGCCGGTTGTTCAGCCGGTTTGCGGTTTTTCAGACCGCCTGAAAAACCGGCCGAAAATGAGCACAATTGTGCTCTATGGAAATCCCGTGCAGCAGTTCCCACTGCACGGGTTTTCCGCCCGGCGGTTTTGTCGCCGGCGGACCGGCAACAAAACATTGGACATGCATAATCTTCTGTCCGGTTTCCAGACGGAACATGTGCATCTCAATGGGAGGGGAGAGGGCTGTTCTCCGCTCATCGCGGAGAAAAGCCGTCCCCCCCGCGGCCGTGGGAACGGCCGCAAAACCGGAAAAGTACCAGCCGGCAAACCGACCGGTATTTGTCCACTGCCGTGTAAACGGCCCCTTAGAGTCTCATGCCATCCTCAAATATATGAAGCTCCTACTGTAGGTCTAGTGTAAAATGTGCCACGGAACCTACATGTAAATTTTTATTGCCAACCTCCTTAAATTCGGAGGAGGGGTAGCTTGGGCAGAAGGATCTGTTTTCTATTACACTTGGGAAGAACTCTGCAACCAGAGGACATCCAGGTTTTGCTAGTTTTGCAATCATGAGACAAAGGGGGACATGTATGAAAACTGTCTAAGTCTAAGGGTATGTTCACATGGCTTATTGCGGCACGTATAGTACACGCCACAATACGCTGTGTATTTTGGAACCACACACTGACCAGCGCGTAATTTCAAACCACGGGGGGGCCGGCAGCCGCTCGGCCCCATCGACATGCATTGTAAGCGCCGAGAACAATTGACATGTCAATTCTCTCCTCGTGTGCACAATACGATCGTATTGTACGCGCGGGGAGATGATGCGTAAGCCATAGCTCTCTATGAGAGCTGTGGATTATTGTAATTGCGGCACGCATTTCGCGTAAAAAGCGCAATACGCATCGAAATGCACGCCTGAAAAACACACCTAAATAAGCCATGTGAACATACCCTAAGACTTCCTTTGTTGCCCCTAGCAACAAATCAGCGCTCCCCTTTCATTTTCTCAGAGCACAATATGAAATGAAACAGGAGCTCTAAATGGTTGTTATGGGCAACAAAGAAAGTCTTAGGGCTTGTTCACACAACATTTTGGATCCTTTTTACGGATCCGTTTTTGAGGAGGGAAAACTGCATCCTTAAAGCGGATCCGAAAAACGCAAGAAGTGATACTTTATGTGGATCCGTATTTCATGCTTTTCACTTGCGTTTAACGGATCCGCTTTACGGATACGTTTTCAGAGAGTCTCTCTCTCTCTCTCTCCTGCGCCCGACTCCATTCATCCTATCCTGCGCCCGACTCCATTCATCCTCTCCTGCGCCCAAGTTCATTCATTCTCTCCTGCGCCTGACTCCATTCATCCTCTCCTGCGCCCAACTTTATTTATTCTCTCTTGCGCCCGACTCCATTCATCCTCTCCTGTGCGCCGGCGGTGCCGGCAGCACACTCCCGAGCCCGGCGGCGGCAGCAAACTCGAGCGCGGCGGAAGCGAACTCTGCTCGGCTGTGCCGAGCCCGGCAACAACACCTCTGTCCAACGATCCTGCCCCCTGCAGTCACGCTCACCGATCATCACGTCATGCGCTTTTCAATCGCTTTCAGCTGCAATACGTACCCACATGTGGACGCTTTGACAGGTGCCCAAGCCATTCCATTATTCTCTTTGGGCTTTCACTTGCATAGAACGCAAGAAGAATTGACGTGGCAAATCTTAAAGCGGATCCAAAAAGCGCAGTGCAGGAGAGCTCTCAAAAGCGCATCGCCGATCTCCCGTGGGAATGACGTTGCGTTTTTGCCATTGAAAGCAATGTTAATCACACTGACAATTGTCAGATCCGTTTTGCGGATCCGTAAAACGGATCACAGAAACGTCGTGTGAACAAGCCCTTAGACAGTTTTCATACATGAGGTCCAAAATGTTTGTTTATTGTTCAAGTAATTTACTAAGGAGCAAGACCCATCAACCAAAGATTAAACAGTAAATGTATAGATTATTCTAGAAATGGTATATGCCGTATACTGTGTATGCATACCCTGTACCCCTTGCTGGACACAAGCTTCGTCAAACATAACCAGCCTTTAACCTGTCGCCTGCAATCTAAATTTGGTTCTCTGCACAGGGAGATAAAGTAACTTATGTAAGGTCATAAGAAGCCAGATTGGAAATTGAAAACGAAGTCTATTACTCAGACTCAGTGTCTCATTCAGTGTGTGTCCTAAGTGTCTGTGGTATTTATATTACTTATAAGAAGAAAACATGCTTTCAGGCTAGGGGATCATGAAAGGGACTTTCCTCATTGCACTTAGGGGAATGGCAGAAGGCACGATTCATTATTTCCAATCTGCCGGACACCAGCAAGAATCACAACTTTACTGCTACATCATATTAAGAATAATGTGAAAACACAAGCATACTGTATGTCTGGATGGAATGAGAAGTGAGCAGCAGTGTGTAAATGGTGAATAAGTCATAGATAATTCCTAGACTGATCTTTTGATTTGTCGTTATGTATATATTATAGTGAATGCTACCAGCCAAAAGTCTGAGAACAACTCAGTTTTTTTAAGTTTTTAGTGATATTTACACAATTAGTGTCTCAAATATACTTTGAAATGAAAGGAAATAAACAAGTTAAGATGAATAAAAACAATGGATTAACATAAGACTCTTTACAAAAGCCACCTCTAGCTGATACCACAGCTTTACACCGTTGAGGCATTCTTTCTACAATTGCATTTAGATAGGCTGGGTTCACACATTTTGCAGCATGTACAGAATGCGCCACAATACAGATTCCCGCCTCCTATCGTTAACTCTGTGACGGCACGTATACGCCTGAAAGAACTGACATGTCAATTCTTGGAAGACACACACTAAATTACGTTCATAAAATACGTAGCATGTGATTGACGCCGCATATTTTACATTGAAGTCTATGCCAAGTGTATTAAACATTGTTTGGGATGCATTTCTGCACGTATTCAGTGAAATTACAGATTGTTCAGAAATGTTTTCCTAACTTTGTTGTAGAAGTTCCTACAAATCTGCTGCATCTGTGTGTGGTACATATGACACGTTAAATACATCTAATAGCTGTGTGTGGTTACCAGGGGCAGAACTACTGCCTTAGTTACCATAGTGGCTGCTACGGAGCCCGTCTCCACAGGCCTGCCTTAGAACGTCCGGGCCCTCTGTCCCGAGCACTCTGCTCCACTATTCAGCCTGATAGGTCTAAGGCCTTAGGCTTTAAAGGGGTTTTCTCGCTACAAAGATCATATCTCTAATGATGGGGACAGTAAAAATAAGCCTTTTTGCAATTGGTTTGCATTACCTAAGTCACTTAGTATAGTAGATATGAGCTAAACTGTGCATCTATAGCTATTTCTGCAGCAGCTGGATGGGACACGCCCCCTTTTATGTGATTGGCGGACTGATATGTCATTCAGCCTGTTGGAACACGCCCCCTGGATGGGAAACGCCCCCTGTGCTGTGATTGGCTGCCTGCACACTCTGTGTGTACTCCACTCTGAGCTGTGAGAAGCGAGCTGCCTGAGATGATTGTGTCTGTACAATAAAGGCTGTCTCAGCTCCTTTCTATGTGATGGCTCCAGTCATAGTTCAATGTAAAGGATCTGGGCAATTACTGAGTATCTGTATGTATAACTGATTACACCAATGCAGAGTTCCTGGTTACGAGGAACTTGTGCAGCCTTAGAGGGAGCAGACAGCTCTGTAGTCAGAAGTATAGCAGGAGGTCTGCAAAGCTGATGTCCTCTCCCTTCCCCTACTAACACAGAATGATGATGTCACAACTCTTCAGTGAGGGGAGACTCGCCTACTGAGAGGAGAGATTTGCCCCCTGTATTTGAATCTGAAACAGATATAAACAGCTCAAGTCTACGAAACCTTCTAATGATAAAACCCCTTTTAGCCTATCAGGCTACGGCTCCTAGTAGTGACTTGTCGGTGCATTGACGTCATATCATCACGCCACCTACATGGGGTCCCACCTATTATATGTAACACACACAGCTATTACATAGCAGTACCCTGTTATATATACCACACACAGCTATTACATTTATGTAACTTGTTATATATACCACACACAGCTATTACATGTATGTAACTTGTTATATATACCACACACAGCTATAACATGTATGTAACCTGTCATATATGCCACCCACATCGGTTACATGTATGTAACCTATTATATATACCGCACACAGCTATTACATGTATGTAACCTATTATATATACCACCCGCATCTATTACATGAATGTAACCTGTTATATGTATCACACACAGCTATTACATGTATGTAACCTGTTATATGTACCACACAGCAATTACAGGTATGTAACCAGTCATATATACCATCCACATCTATTACATGTATGTAACCTATTATATATACCGTACACAACTATTACATGTATATAACCTGTTATATGTATCACACAGCTATCACAAATTTGTAATCTGATATATATATACTACACACAGTTGTTATGTATACTGTCCTCCCTTCCACCTGTTAATGAAACAGCACCTTAAGTTGTTGGCCACCCCGGCCGCCACTAGTATTGGCCCGGATGTGGTTACAGGTACTCCTGTGTTTCCTGTGTTTGAAAGAAGCGTATTGACAGGTGATGAATGTGTACATAGATTCTTTTATATGTATTCCTTCCCTATATCTTCAGTTACCAAAATTTGCTCAGAATTAATAGAAAGCAGATTTTAAAATATGATCCTTTGATGTCCTTTTCACAAAAATACTATATGCATTAGTTCACATGCAGTGTCTTTAAATTAAGTTAAATGCAATGTATCATGAACTATCATGAAACAGATGACATTGACATGATTATATGAACTGTTCATAATCTTCCTCCCCTCCCTCAGGATGACATAGATACTATATAAAAGTAAATAGTATTTGGCTTATCAAGAGAGATCTGAGATGTGAATCCTCCGAGAAAAAGATTCCAAATAAATTATTTCCAATGACAAAATCCAGGACGGTCCTATGAAAGCCAAGACACATGGAAACACTTTGCACTCACACAATGCAGCGAAAAAAGCCTTTAATGTTTCCTTCATCTAATTGTATCATTAAGGAGCATAGTGGAATGCACAATGTTGTTCCTGACTCTGTATTTGGACTTCTATGTAAGACATCCAGAATATACCTGAAGCATCAAAGCAAGAACAATCTGTTCTGTTTCTCGGAAGTACATTTTCTGGAAGTCAGAACAGTCGGGAAAATGATTTTATTATCAGCATTACCAGAATACAGGGGCGACATCTATGAATTCGTCTTCGCTATTTTTTTACCATGTACTGCTGGTTCTAGAGATGTATGAACAAGCGTACGACCAAGCTTGGTGCAGTGTGTGCCTGATGACACATATTAATGACGCATAATAATGCACCAAAGTTTGATGTGAAACTGTCATATAAAGTTTGATGCATAACACTCTATGCAGCAATTTTGAGTGTTATGCGCCAAAAAATGTTTGCCACATAACACTTTCACTCATACTGTCATTTTATACAATCCTCTATGTCTATTTAGAACTAGTGTGTCGGCACCAAGTTACAAAAATGGCGCGTGCGGATACATAGATGTCGCCCTAGATTTGTAAACTAAAACAAAGGCATCAAAGCTGTGATTCTCCAGCTGCTGAGAACTACAAGTAACAGCATTGTAAGCCATGTATTAGTCTCCATTGATTTGGGAACACAGCTAATATATGCCAACCCCAGACAGGCACAAGCGTCATGAGATAAGCCACGTTATTCACTTCAGTGGTTTTAATGTTATGGCTGAGAGTAGTAGTAGTTGTAGAACTAGCAGAAGTAGTAGTAGAACATTTTTAACCCATTAATGATGACTCAGGGTGATATTTATGAACAGGACTGTGCCAGTTTTCTGTTGTGCTTTGAGCAAAAAAACCTGTCGTAACCCTGTCCAATAGATGTATAAATGGTGGTACACCAAAATCTGGCACAAGCTGTGAAAGACCTGACATTTTTGAATATGCCAATTCTGCACAGGCGTGTCACACCGGATTCATACATTTATGAGTGTATCAGGCCTAAATGTGGTGCATAAGTGTCAGACTAAACCATATTAATTTCATCTAGGCGAGGCTGAGACAAATTTCACTCATTCATACTCATGCACATAAATGTGTCCCACAACAGCACATATTTATTAAGTGCTGTGAGACACTTTTTTACATACTGATGAATGCTGCACAAGTTACTGAGAAGTACAGCTGTCGAGGTGGCACCACTTTTCATACATGTCCCCCCTAATGTCTTTTGATGACATGTGATGTAGCTCCACAGGCTGCAGCAATATCCTTTGTCATCCCTGGAGTGGGTGGCGTACGGCTCATAGAACTGAAACTGTGCTAGGAATCGAGCTGTAACTAACAGCTGCATTGTTAGATCAGTTTCTGACTATTGGAAACCTCCAAACAAGGCCATGAAACCCTTTGATTGCTATATTCCAAGACCACACTTGACTGAAGAATAACAGCAGCCTGTGTCATCGAGACACAGTATATAATGTATTAACATATTACTGTATGCAGGGGCATAACTAAAGGCTCAGAGGCCCTAGTAACCCTCCCCTCCCATCTGCCACTTAAAACATAAATTAACTGCATTTTCTCATATCTTTGGGATGCTGATTTAACCCCTTTAACCCCAAGCCTGAAAAGTAGTTATAGGGGTTGTCTCGATACAAAGAATAGCTTTCAAATTGTTGGGAACTCAAAATAAAGACATTTTCCAAATATATTGCTTTGTTCATCTGTTTTCCTTAAGGAGATACAAGTGAGTTTATGACCTCCCTGGCTATTTCAGTTCCCTCAGTAACTGACCTGTGTGCATCTCTTCCCCCTGCTGTTTGTTCTATGTGATAGCAGTGAGTGATCATCACACAGGTCGCGGCAGCCTCTGTGCTGCTGGACAGTAAAAAGCTTGATTTATCTAAAATAAACAGCACTGTAATTAGAGCTTTTGTTTGAGGGATCAGATAAAGTCTTCTGCTAGTAGTTTCAGAAGCTTCTGAGCTAATCTGATCTAATTAGCAACTGAAAACACAGTGTTGAATACAAGCATGGAGCTGTATGCAAATTACTCAGTCTGAACCAGGAAGTGACAGAGTATTTTATTCATGCATCCTATGAAACTCTGTAGGGAGACAACTCCTTTAATGACCAGAATTTTTTTTTAGTTTTTGCCTCCTTGCGTTTCAACAGTTGTAACTTTTTTATTTTTCAATGACGCAGTTGTATGAGACCTTGTTTTATTCGGGACGAGTTGTACTTTTTAGGGGAATAGTTTAAGTTCGCTTACAAATTATTGCAGATTTTTTCTAATTATTTTTTACACCATTCACATTTCACACTTAATAACCTGTTAGATTAATTCTACACGTTATTACGGTTGTGTGGATACCTAATATGTGTAAGGTTTTTTTTTTGTGTGTAATGTATACACAATTGTTTTTTATTAAATATTTATTTTTATTTTATTATTTATTTTTTTATTAATTTTTTACACTTTTTATATTATTTCCTTTTGTTTTAATCCCATGAAGGGAGAACTGTTTCACTTTTTTTTCTTTAACACTTAGTAATGTACGAGCCTATTCCTATATGCTAATACATTCTAATCTGTGTCACTTTGACACAGGCAGTGATCTGGACAGCACACAGTGTGTCATAGTCACTGGCTTCATACACAGACAGCTCTGGGGCCACTCTAGGTCCCCAGGGCTGACTGTGCAGCCATTCCCCGAGCTCTGTCGGATGACCGGGTGTTCCGATCACCCACCAGAGCAGGGGAACCCTTTGATTGCGCTGCAGTAACGCACCACCGCAATCAAAGGGTTAAAGCACCAGGTTGCGGAGGTTTTCTCCGCTCCCCGATGCTCGCAGTAGATGCTCTGGGATCGTGGCTGTGTAGTACAGCCCCGATCCCAGCGCAATTGCGGCGCTGGCACCGCATATCCCTAAATCAGCAGCTACGCCAAAAGACGTCGCTGCAGACGAACAACCCGCACCAGCCGACGCCAAAAGACGGTGCACGGTCGTTAAGGGGTTAAATTTCCCTGGCTTCACCCATGCCTGATTACGACTACACCTGTTCTCAAGGAAGAAAGCACTTAAATAGGACCTGCCTAACAAAGTGAAGTAAATCAAAAGATCCGCAGAAGCTAGATATCATGGGGAGATCCAAATAAATTAATTGAGCTCTGTTTGGAAAAGGCTATAAAGCCATCTCTAAAGCTTTGGGATTAAAGAGAATCCCAGTGAGATCCATTACATGCACAAATGGAGAAAACATGGAACTGTGGTGACCCTTCCCAGGAGGGGCTGTCCATCCAAAATTACCCCAAGAGCACAGTGATGACTCACAAAAAAAAAAAAACAACATCCAAAGAACTGCAGCCCTCACTTGCCTCCGTTAAGGTCATAGTTCAAGACTCCACCATAAGAAAGAGACTGCAAAAAATGGCCTGCATGGCAGAGTTCGAATACAGAAACCACTGCTGAGCAAAAAAAACATAAAGACTCATCTCATTTTTGCCATAAAACATCTTGATGATCCCCAAGACTTTTGTTGAGAGATTCTGTGGACTGATGAGACAAAATTACATCTGGCGTAGAAGCAGCACAGCATCTCAGAAAAGGAACATCATACCAACAGTAAAAAATGGTGGCGATAGTGTGACGGTCCGGGGCTGTTTTGCTGCTTCAGGACCTGGAAGACTTGCTGTAATAAATGGAACCATGAATTCAGCTGTCTACCAACAAATCCTGATGGAGAATGTCAGGACATCTGTTCATGACCTCAGCTGAAGCGCACTTGCGTTATACAGCAGATCAATGATTCAAAACACACCAGCAAGTCCACCTCTGAATGGCTTAAGAAAAAACAAAATGAAGACTTTGGAGGGGCCGAGTCTCAGTCCTGACCTTAATCCTATTGAGATGCAGTGGCATGACTTTAAAAAAGCAGTTCATGCTCGGAAACCTTCAAATGTGGGTGAATTACAACAATTCTGCAAAAATGAAGGGGCAAAATTCGTCCAGAGCGTTGGAAAAGACTGATTGGCAGTTATCTTGATGTTTGATTGCAGTTGCTGCTAAGGGTGGTCCAACCGGTTTATAGTTTTAGGGGGCAATCACTTTTTCATACAGAGCCCTGTAGGTTTTGATTACTTTTTACCTTAATAATAAAGACCATCAATTAAAACATGGATTCTGGGCAACATTTATGAATGGGGCTGCAGACTGTATATTACCGCCATATAATGACAATATCGTGGTAGATACGCAGGCTCTGCAGGTAGCAAGGTATACAGGACGATTGGCAGGTAGCTAGGAATACTGGACCCCTGTTTGGTAGCTAGTTTTTCAGGGTTTCTGGTAGGTTCCTAGGTATACTGGGCCCCTGGTAGGTAGCTAGGTATATATGCCCCTGGCAGGTAGCTAAGTATACAGGGCTCATGGTCAGCAGCTAGGTATACAGTAACCATGGTAGGTTGCAGGAATACAGGGTCTCTGGTAGGTAGCTAGGTATATAGTGCACCTGGTAGGTTGCTATGTATGCAGGGGCCTGGCTGGTATGTAGGAAGGTATACAGAGCCCCTGGTACATAGAACCCCTGATAGGTAGGTATACAGGGCCTCTGTTATATAGGGTCTCTTCCATCACTGTCTATGTAACCCAGCAATGCAGCTGTGTGGTGAGGGAAGCTTGTGGGCACCCTTGGTTCAGGAGCCCGGTCGCTGCAACCCCTGTAGCTACGCCACTGCCTGTATGCTAGTTTGTTTTAAGTATAAAGTATAGTTATGGAATACTTATCCTTCACTGGTTTAAAAAAATAATAACGTTAATTCAACAGTCTGTATATATATATATATATATATATATATGTATATATATATATATATATATATATATATATATATATATATATATATATATATACAGAGTTCGGAGTGTTCACAGTTGCGATCAGGCCCCTGAACCGGGAGGGAACCACAGGCACATATATAAATATATATGAACTTTAAAAAGATTGTACACATATTAGATATCCACATGACCATGTTAACTTGATAAATTACTTTAACCAGTTGTTTAGTGAAATTACTACAATTTTTATATCAACAGAGGATTTTGTCCTGTATCACTGCAAACGTATAATCCCTGTTAAAACATAACTTTTACTAGATCATCTAAAATTATACTTCCTAAACCCCTATATACTACCACAACACACCTAAATGATACAGCATACTAAATATCATCCATCAGTGGAGTAATCGCCCTGATAAAGGACGGCTCCCCTTTAATGACAGATAATATCACTGTATACGTGTATTACAATTCTTTAATCCCAGCTATCCCTTTCGGGGTACAGACATTCACTGTCCTCAGCTGACATAAATTATCAGACTGTAAGTAATCAATGAATATAATGAAAAATTAATGATATAGTACTGATGCATATCCAATGGTCAGATTTGAAAAAGCTGAGGACAGCTGAGGACAGTGAATGTCTGTACCCCGAAATCTTTGGCCCTGTACTAAGCCCATGTTAAACTATGTGTGTCTGTTATATAGTAGTTGCTCTGGGAAATTCAGAGAATTAAGGTGAGACGTCCCGCCGCAATAGTTTGCTATCAATATACATTGGAGTGGATGGGGTGGCGTCGGGAACGAGTTCACTTGCCATAGGTGATCTCTGCTGCTGCTAGGCAGTATATGTGGTCAGGCGCGCATTTGAGCTTTAGCGCAGAGACCGAACTGTATTTTTCATAAGCACAGTGATGATCCCGGTAGCACTAACCGGAAATGACATGTATCTTTCTTCCAGACATGCGCAGTGCAGTATTTAGAACGCCGGGTGCCGCATGGTCTGGGCCGGCTTTCAGACATGCGCAGTATCGTTCCCGGCGGTACCAACCGGAAATGACATCCATTTCCCTTCCGGACATGCGCAGTTCAGTATCCGGAACGCCGGGTAAATCAAAAATAGTGGGACACGCGCACACATTATATAGGAACCCGGCAATAGGCATAAACTAACACACACCAATTCGGAAGTGTTAGGGGCTTGATTGTTATACATTTGAGGGGCCATTGAAGGTATTTAAGGGAAGCGGAGATGATTTGCTCTGTATCCCTCTTATCCTGGGTGCCAGCATACCAAAGGAGCTGCGGGGATTATCATTCCTATACCTGGCAGCATCTAAGCTAAGTATCAGTCCCCCTATCTAATTTGAATAGGAGGTATATTGTTTGTAGACATGTTGTATATGCGTGTATAGCGTACTCTTATTCCACAGCGAGAGGAGTTTTTGAATCCCCTGATGAACCCTAAAATTGTACGGGGGAAACGCGTCGGGATAGCTGGGATGTAAGGTTTTTATACACGCATATAGTGATATTGTCTGTCATAAAAGCGGAGCCGCCCTTTATCGGGGCGAATACTCCACTGACGGATAGTACACAGTATGCTGTATCATCTAGGTATGTAGTGGTAATATATAGGGGTTTAGATTGCATAATTTTAGATAGTCTAGTAAAAGTTATGTTTTAACAGGGATTATAATTTGCAGTGATATATTGGTTTAAATCCTCTGTTCATATAGAATTTGCAGAATTTCTAATATTATGGCCAGTTTTTTAAGTGGCCCTGTGGATAAAGAGAAATGGCGAACTGAGGCAAGAGCGGTGTTTTCAGACGTTGAGGTGGAGTCAGATCAGAGTGATCCTTCAGATTTAAGAGTGGTATTCAAACAACTATATACAGCTTACCGAGCCAATATTAAATCTTGGTGGGAAGCACAAACATTAGAGCATTATATTGAATCACGTATTATACCTAGTGGACTTAGAATCTACATAACACCTGCCATTAGATCACAGTCTGAATCCCTGTTGGCGGAGTGGGAAACAGAACTCATAGATAGCTCTGTACGACTTATGAAAATCCTATTAAAGGAGGAAAATAAAACACTAGAAAGTACTTCTACAACTCTAAATAATTTGATAGAACAAGCATCAAAACTTAGAGGGGATCCTGATTTTACTAGGAGAGAACAAAGCCTACAAAACTCTATAGAAAAATATCAGACAGGACTGAAGGTACGGAAACGCAAACAATACCTAAGGGACCTTCAAGAATTTAAAGAAGGGAGAGCCTTTAATTTTTTAAAATCTAAGCCCACTACCCCCAGAGAAGTATTGTCATCTGACGCAGAATCTTCAGATACCAATTCACAAACAACTATAAGATCTAGGGGAAGAACAAGAGGGACTAGAACTAGAAAATGGGGTCCACGCCAGAATTCAGGAGGAATGGGAGTACATATGGATTATTATGCCTCCTCATCCTCTGGCAACTCCAATACACCCCCTTTTTTAGAGGGTTGGAGAGGCCCCGCGTCCGGCCTGAGACACCGTCAGAAACAATGACATTAGATCAGCATCAGATAATTAATCTTACAGATAGGCAATTGAGTAAAAGAGAATTACAGATTCTACAGAGGGGTCTGACTTTTGTGCCCACCACCAAGTTTAGTGATTTTTCATGGACTAAAGATTTACATCTATTTGTGCGTAAGCTCAAG
Organism: Phyllomedusa bahiana; assembly: GCA_025379985.1. Classification (NCBI taxonomy): domain Eukaryota; kingdom Metazoa; phylum Chordata; class Amphibia; order Anura; family Hylidae; genus Phyllomedusa; species Phyllomedusa bahiana. The sequence goes on from JAODAL010000590.1 coordinate 228,138, forward strand.
TGGCATAAATTTTTTAAAATCAAAGATGAAATTGAATGCCATCAATTGGGTGTTACGACACAAGACTTAGAGGGTATACGTACTTTGGTGTCCCTTATGGAGGAGGAAGAAATAAGAGAGGGACAAACTAAATTGAAACTCAAAAGTAGGAGAATGCCCCCGAGTCAGCTGGATACACGTGAAATTGATTTATTTTTGCAAATAGTCTCAAAAGAATTTCGTGATCTGGGTGAACAGAGGCTACCATTCCATAACAATCTCAGTAGAGAGGAATTAGAAGCATTGTCAGCACTGGAACGGGATAAGTCTATAATCATCAAACCCTCCGATAAGGGGGGAAATATAGTTATATTAAATCATGACATGTATAAACAGATGTGTAACGATCTTCTCAAGGACAAAAGGCATTATGACACTTTATCTTTAGATCCAACAACAACCTTTATTATGGAATTAGAAAGGATACTTGTGGAGGGTTTAGAGATGGGCCTGATATCACACACAGAATTCAAATTTATGATGCCTTCTAATCCCCAAATACCGACATTCTACTCGATCCCTAAGATCCATAAGGGCTATACCCCACTAAAAGGCAGACCAATAGTCTCAGGTGTAGGATCAATTACGCAAAATGTAGGGATCTACATAGATAATATCTTACAGGACTTTGTAACCACATTGCCATCTTACATAAGAGACACTTCTGATCTTTTGCGTAGATTGGACGGGATTACAGTTAATAAAGAAGTACTATTGGGCTCTATAGATGTAGAAAGCTTGTATAGTAATATCCCACATGAAAATGGCATTCAGGCAGTAGAATATTTTTTGTCCACAAGAAGTATAGAATTCCAGGCTCACAATGCTTTTGTCATTAGACTACTTGACTTTGTGCTAAGACATAATTATTTTGTCTTTTGCAACAAGACCTTCCACCAGCTCAGGGGCACCGCAATGGGGAGCCCTTGCGCTCCCGCATATGCAAATCTGTTCCTGGGCTGGTGGGAGGCCACCTTGGTATCTCAACCAGGGGATGATCAATGGCCCCCCCAGATTTTATTCTGGGGGAGGTACATTGATGACATCATCATCCTCTGGGAGGGTACAAGGTGTCACTTTGAGGAGTTTGTTGCACAACTTAATAAAAACAAAATCGGTATGCATTTCACATTTGAAATGCAGGAGAGATGTTTACCCTTCTTGGATGTCCTTATCATCAAAGATTCAAATGGTAATATTCATACAGATATGTATAGGAAACCCACAGCAACTAACAGCTTGTTACACTGGGAAAGTTACCATCCATTGCCCTGTAGGAGAGGAATACCGAAGGGTCAATTTCTGAGAGTTAAGAGAAATTGCTCCAGAGATGAGGACTTTAGGAGACAGTCAGGTATGTTGAGAGAGAGATTTCTTAATCGAGGATATCCCTCAAGAGTCCTGGAATCAGCCTTTAGGCATGCACAAAAACAGAATAGGACAACTTTGCTACAAGGTAAACCCCAGGAAGATAAAGACAACAATAAAGCACGTATAGTTGCAACTTTTGATGACAGAAATCTAGAAGTGGTTAATATCCTTAAAAAATATTGGGGAATCTTAATGTTGGATCAGGATCTAGAAGGATACCTTCCTTCAACCCCCTTGATAACTTATCGGAGGGGTAGATCTATCAAGGATAGACTGATCCATAGCCACTATACACCAATACCCTCCCAGGCACCTGGTTGGAAAGGAGACCGATTGGTATGTTTAAATGTGGGCAGAGTATGTGTAGCTGCCCATATATACAACAACTAAATCCTTTACAAGTGCCTCAAATGGAAAACAATTTTTCATTCGTGATTTTGCCAACTGTAGGACAGAAGGAGTAGTTTATATGTGTATATGCCCCTGCCCACTTAATTATATTGGAAAAACAAGGAGAATATTTAAAAGAAGGGTGGGAGAACATCTGGGATATACGAAATAGAGAGACACGCCAGTAGCCCGACATGTGTGGGAACATCATAATGGTGAATGGGAATCTCTGCGCTTTTTGATCTTAGAGGTCGTGAGACCATCCCCCAGAGGAGGGGAATGGGATAGACGAATCCTATGTAAAGAGGCCCAATGGATCTATCGTATGGATTCGGTTCATCCAAAGGGCCTCAATGAGACTTTGCAATTTGGTTGTTTTATTGAATAGACTCTGCTTTGGGTCTGTTCACCCTGCTCTGTTTTGTTCGCACTCTCCATGGAGGACCACTATTGATTTTTCAAATCTGACCATTGGATATGCATCAGTACTATATCATTAATTTTTCATTATATTCATTGATTACTTACAGTCTGATAATTTATGTCAGCTGAGGACAGTGAATGTCTGTACCCCGAAATCTTTGGCCCTGTACTAAGCCCATGTTAAACTATGTGTGTCTGTTATATAGTAGTTGCTCTGGGAAATTCAGAGAATTAAGGTGAGACGTCCCGCCGCAATAGTTTGCTATCAATATACATTGGAGTGGATGGGGTGGCGTCAGGAACGAGTGCACTTGCCATAGGTGATCTCTGCTGCTGCTAGGCAGTATATGTGGTCAGGCGCGCATTTGAGCTTCAGCGCAGAGACCGAACTGTATTTTTAATAAGCACAGTGATGATCCCGGTAGCACTAACCGGAAGTGACATGTATCTTTCTTCCAGACATGCGCAGTGCAGTATTTAGAACGCCGGGCGCCGCATGGTCTGGGCCGGTTTTCAGACATGCGCAGTATCGTTCCCGGCGGCACCAACCGGAAATGACATGCATTTCCCTTCCGGACATGCGCAGTTCAGTATCCGGAACGCCGGGTAAATCAAAAATAGTGGGACACGCGCACACACTATATAGGAACCCGGCAATAGGCATAAACTAACACACACCAATTCGGAAGTGTTAGGGGCTTGATTGTTATACATTTGAGGGGCCATTGAAGGTATTTAAGGGAAGCGGAGATGATTTGCTCTGTATCCCTCTTATCCTGGGTGCCAGCATACCAAAGGAGCTGCGGGGATTATCATTCCTATACCTGGCAGCATCTAAGCTAAGTATCAGTCTCCCTATCTAATTTGAATAGGAGGTATATGTGTTGTAGACATGTTGTATATGCGTTGTATATAGCGTACTCTTATTCCACAGCGAGAGGAGTTTTTGAATCCCCTGATGAACCCTAAAATTGTACGGGGGGAAACGCGTCGGGATAGCTGGGATGTAAGGTTTTTATACACGCATATAGTGATATTGTCTGTCATAAAAGCGGAGCCGCCCTTCATCGGGGCCAATACTCCACTGACGGATAGTACACAGTATGCTGTATCATCTAGGTATGTAGTGGTAATATATAGGGGTTTAGATTGCATAATTTTAGATAGTCTAGTAAAAGTTATGTTTTAACAGGGATTATAATTTGCAGTGATATTTTGGTTTAAATCCTCTGTTTATATAGAATTTGCAGTATTTTTAAAGGGGTTTTGCCAAGACGGCTGTTCCCTACCTCACAAGCTGCCGCTTGTCCTCTGGGACTTGAGATCGGGGCGATCTCTGCTTGGGTAGTTTGAAAAAAAAAACCGCCCTCCAGGCGGCACTTAGTGACGTCATCGCGCTGCGAGTCGTGCGCGCTCCTGCCGGCATCTGAGAACTACATAACTAAAAGCAGGGAGGCACGGAGCGGGACAAAGACCCAGAATGTAGAGAAACGTAGAAGACAAGGAGTAAGGGAACGGAGCAAGGAACTAGAACATAGAAAAGCGTAGACATGGAGAAGGGAGCGGTGTCTAAGGATCTGGAGAATCTGGAGAACAGCCAGCACATCCCCCAAGCACAGTCCATGAAGATTCTGTGAGAGCAGGAAGGAGGGGGGAAGTGAGGAGCCGACAGACTGTCCTGGCCGGGAGGGGAGCTACTGCGCATGTTAGACCGTGTGTCAGGACGTGCTCGTTCCCGAGGGGGCTTCAAAGGAAGAGTAATAAACCACACAAGCGTGGTCAGACAGGCATGAGGCTTAGAACAGGTTGGCTCCAATGACAACCAGCTGTACACACTGATAAGGTAAAGAAGGCTGCAGCTGTGGCACCTTACACTTTTTTTAATGACATGCAATTAGGAAAGTGCCAAACTTATGATTTCTAAGCATCCCACGTCGACTTTACATGTTGGCAAAACCCCTTTAAGAAGGATAGCAGAAGAAAGCATGGCTGAGCCTGCAGCCAATCGGTGTGAGGTGCTGCAGGTCACACAGTTATAAGGGAAGGCTGCCATGTGAAATTAGTTAGTCTGAATTGAAGAGGTAAGCCAGAAGTTCCAGTTATCCAGCAAAGGGTCACTTGGCCACAAGCCAGCTGTGGAGCAGGTCAGGCTTTCCCAATCCACTGGAAAGTTCAAGGTCAGGCTTTTCCAATCCACTGGGAAGTTAATCACACTAGAGAGAAAAGGCAGGTATACAGGTGTAGAGAAAGAGTCCAGCACAGTGAGTTGTGAAGGACATAATGGGAAACTCAGGGCAATTCCTAGGCTAAATTGCATTCAGGGCAAGGTGAAGAAATTTGCCCCCCCTCCCTCCGTAACATAATGCTCCACACACATTACATCACCATAAACCAAATCCAAGATATACAAAAAGCTTTAACACAATGCGCTACATATAAAACTACTAAATAATAGTCATACAGTTACCAAATAACACTGCTACATGAAACCAGAATCCCAGCCTAATAGTACCAATGTCCTACTAAGACCACAAATCACAAGCACATGATGACCGAATACCGCCACACCATGACCACATATCACCACCACATAGTGACTGAAGAATTCCGCAACACCATGACCACACATAACCTCCATATCACCACTACATAGTGACCAAATAATACCGCCACCCCATGACCACATAGTGACTGAATAATACACCACACAATTACTGAATATAAGACATTATACTACAACCAATATTACCAGCATACAGTGAACATACAGTGGTGGATACCAGCTGTACACAGGCTCTGCAGACATATAAGTGAATACAGTAAAATTACACCCAGGGACTCACAGGAGATGCTTTTGAAGAGTTGTTTTCTTTCTCTTCTTCTTCTCCATCTGTCCCAGACCGCCATGATGACTTCTCCTGGCCACAACTCTTCACTGTAGAAATAACAAAACAAACATCTTAGTCTCCTCACTTAATCAGCACTTCTCTACCAATTGCTATCGCCATCTATAGCGCTCCAAATGGTAATAATTACCCCATTGTGCCCCAAACAGTAAAAGTTCCCCCAAATGGCTATGGGGCTTCCATGTGTGCACCAAATTTTAGTCTTGTTTTGTATACTAATATAGGAACTTGTTAAATTCCCTAAGACAATATGTAGGTACAATTAGGTAGGTGTATTGCGCCCATTAGATAGGTAGAATTATATTTCCCCGAATAGGTAGGTATCTCGGTCCCCTATTAAGTAGATTGATCCCCATTATGTAATTATATAGGCTCCTGTAGGTAGTTATTTGCCCCCGTAGTCAGGTAGTTATTTGTCCCCTGGTGGCCAGATAGCTACTACTGTAGCCAGTAGTTAAATGCCCCCTGTAGCCAGATAGTTGGCCCCTGTAGTCAGATAGTTGCCCCAAAATAGCCAGGTAGCTGTGCCCCTGTAGCCAGGTATTTTCCCCAGAGTAGCCAGGTAACTGTCCCCCCCTGTAGCCAGGTAGCTGTCCCCTGCCTGTAGCCAGGTAGCTTTCCCCCCTGTAGCCAGGTAGTTGACCCATAGTAGCCAGCTGTCCCCCCTGTAGCCAGGTAGTTGCCCCATAGTAGCAGGTAGCTGTCCCTCGCCTGTAGCCAGGTAGCAGTCCCCCCTGTAGCCAGGTAGCTTTCCCCCTGTAGCCAGGTAGTTGACCCATAGTAGCCAGCTATCCCCCCTGTGCCCAGGTAGTTGCCCCATAGTAGCCAGGTAGCTGTCCCCCCTGTAGCCGGGTAGTTGCCCCATAGTAGCCAGGTAGCTGACCCCCCTGTGGCCAGTTAGTTGCCCCATAGTACCCAGCTGTCCCCCCTGTAGCCAGGTAGTTGCCCCATAGTAGCCAGCTGTCTCCCCTGTAGCCAGGTAGTTGCCCCCTAGTAGCCAGCTGCCCCCCCTGTAGCCAGGTAGTTGCCCCATAGTAGCCAGCTGTTCCCATTGTAGTGAATGGGAAGGGGAGGAAGAAAAGATAAAGAAAAAAACCTACTCACCTTTTGATGCTCTCTCCATGCTCCAGGTGCGGGAGCTGGTGGACAGTGTAAGTGGCGTGATTTTCATAAACGCCCCATTAACATGTCCCACAGCTCCTGGGATCTCCTCGGCTGACAGGAGACCCGGCGTCGCAGGGGGCGCGGTGAAAGATGTGCGCCCCCTGTGACGCTGCTGTGTATGTACAGCGCTGACTGAGCATCCTGCCTCCTCCCTGTAGAAGCAGCCGCACACACGGCCGCAGAAAAACGGTCGTGCAGGGGCTGATTGCCGGGCGAGCTAGGCGGGCGGCCACGCGGCACCCCCCTCGGGTGGGCGGAGGCCCGGCACCCCGGGCGATCGCCTGCCTAGCCCGCCCCTAGTAAGGACCCTGGGGAAACTGTCTGAGGGACGAGAGAGAGAGAGAGAGAGCTCAGCACAGTGCGTCATAAACCCCAGCACCGGGACCGCTCTGAGGGGCAAAGTGAGAGAGACAAAAGTTATCTGGAGAAAGTGAGCTATTGTGGAACTAGAACCCCTCCACAGAGAGGGAGGCCACCAAGGGACCGCAAGTTATGAAGCAGACCCTCTAGATTGTCTCAGTAAGGGCCACATGTATGAAACCTATGGGCAAAAAAGTGAGTTTTAGACCTAAACAGGTTCATACATGTGGCCGTTAAGAAGTGCTAAAGGCCCAAAACAGAATGGCTGACCTGATGACTAAAGTCTAGAGAAAGGGCCTCTGAGTTGAAGAGAAATGATTTGCCAGGAGAGCAACTCAACTTTACAAAGTGAACTGTGCTAAGGTGTGCTGAAGTGTACTGTGCTGTTGTTTTGTACTAAAATTCTGTCTACCTGTGAGGTGAAATATGCAACTTTGGTGCCTCGAGTAAAGACTGCAAGACCCTAGCTGAGAAGTCTCTGTGGTTAAATCTTAAATATTTGGTGCACTACACCCCCCGCAATCACACGGGTTGGGCAGACACCCCAGGACAAAAGTTACACACACGGGGGTTTACCTGCTACCCCCCCTCCCGGGTCGTCTACACAAGCACCTTAAAAATAGGAAAAATAAAAAAAAAATATCAAAACTTTTTTCTGATTTTGGGGGTTTTAGAAATGCAACAAATATTTAGGCAGTTCAAGGGAAAATTTTGGCGCTCATTTTGGTCGATTTGCGCTTTAATCGAATGGATCCCCCCGAAATTACAGAATCCTAGTTCTCTAAGAATACTTCGTTAAAAACCGCCGTTAATGCATGTCAATTGGCCCCCCCACGCCGCGCGTACGCATGATCGCGCAACCCCAAACACCCTCCGCAATTGTGGCCGTACGTAGCGCCGAAATTTCCCCGGGTAAATATAGCCTTATACTATGAACTCTTTTTATTTTGTTGTTGAGCCTGTGAGCAGGGCTGTGCAATGTGCATGGACTCACGGGTTTTTTTTCAATGTGACTGTTAGACAACAAAACTATTTTTAATTTTTGTCCATCGCAGTTCAAAAACCCATGAATGTCCAGTTACAGAACCATATTCCCCAATGTAAAACACCGTAAAATCACAGATCTGTATTTAGGTTTCCTCTGACCTAAAAGGGAAAAATACAGTTCTATAGCTAATTGACAGTCACTAAAAGGTCTAAAGGTGTAATATCTAAAATAGGTTTATCAGCATGCTACTAGGTCTCTGCTCATTAGACTGGCATGTCCAGGAAACCAGATTAGGACTCTTTGTGTATATATATATATATATATATATATATATTTACTTTTTTTTCGTTTTCAAATTAACTTTTTCATTAGGGACATCTTTACTGTATACTGTATCTCACAGTCAATAACAAATTCACTCAATTTTTTCCCCACACAATACAAGTGATAAAAAAATGAATTATACGGTATGTATGGTTCCCACCACCGAGACCCCCCCATAAGAAGAGTAATGGTGAGGTGGCTCCACAGCTGATTTCAGAGCTACACTTCAATAGAGCAGCAAACTAAATGAGGATCTGTGAGGACCACCAGAGCACCAGGACTAAAACAGCAGATGCTTGCTTTTTAAACTCACAACAAACCCCTTGACACAGAAAACAATGAGGAGGTAAATAGGCTATTAATTGACTTTTAGGGCTTGTCCCCACTGCATGGGTTTTCACCCTGTTTTACAGACGGTTTTGAAAACCGTCTGTGTACCGGGTGTCAACTTTTAAAATGGACCTTAATGGAAAAACCGCACACAGGTCCCCACTGCACGGGTTTTCCGCTGGACGGTTTATTAGATTGCCTGCGGTCTGAAAAAACATCGAGCATGTTCTTTCTTCTGCTCTGTTTTCCAGCAGAATATGAATTTCTCAATATGAAGGGGGAGGGCTTTTCTCCGCAAAACTGTGCAAATACAGGTCGGGATTTCCGACCAGTATTTGCACTGTGCCGTGTGAACGGCCCATTATTGTTAACCCTGTTTACAGTGATGCATAATTTGTCCTCCAGTTTTGCATATATGGTTTATATTTTGAAATTTGAAGCATATGTTCATATATTTGGAAGACGCTATGAAAAATATACATAAAAAATGTTTATAATAAAAAAACTTGATGAAGATGCATTTACTTTAAACAATTCTGGCCCAATAATAAGATGGTTGATTGATAAAGCAGTCGGGCAGTTACTTTTTTGTGTAAATGATGTGAATGTTAGTCAAAAGTTTTCATTTACATTTTTTATTTTGTTATACAATCACAACTAATTCAGAGTAAAAACAATTCAAAAACAAAGAGAGAGCTGAATAACTATTTAAGAAGTTTGCGAGTTTGCACCCACATGGCAGTAAAATGGAGCCTGTAGGACTCTTCAGTGCAATGCTAGTCAGGTAAGGGCCAAGGGCATAGCTATAAGGCCCCTCTGCCACCTAGGAAGACAGCAGTATTATAGATGGCTTATGGTAGGTCAGGGCCTTTTGCATTGGGGCCCAGGGGATTTAACTCTTGCCTCTGGTCAGGGCTGCACAGTCATACAGTCTAAGGGTATGTTCACGTGGGGTAATGACACGCATTTTGCCGTGTACTTGCGCTCTAATACGAGTGAGATGAGCGCCAAAATTACGGTAATCCATAGTTCTTCATAGAGGTAACTTATGGATTACGCCTCCTCTCCCCCCTTGTTTTTTTTTTTTTTAACACACCACCCACCCAAAATTTTCTACAATCTGATCGCGTATTGTACGCGCGGGGAGATGGGAGATATAAGTGACATGTCAATTACTTGCGGCGAATATGCACCGCGAGTAATGAATGTCAATGGGGCTGGCGGGCTGTACGCGCCGCAGTACATACACTAAGAACATACACTAAGTTGGACTTTTTATACATAGATATTCCCCCATAGAAGCAATGCTTCTAGGAGAGTATACCTCTGAACATATGGAGCCTGCTAGAACATGTCATGTATGCCTTCATATAAAATTCTACAGTGGAGACCCCGTAGAGCTCTGAGTCATGCCTGTTACACTCCTTTGCCAAAAAAAGGCAGCTTATTTTCTCTGCCACAGTCTGTAGGTGTTGCTTGATAAGCCTGGGAAATGTTAAGGGCAGGGAGCTAACAATCTTATCAGACACAAACTAGTAGAAACCTCTTTAATCTTGTGACACTTGGAACTAACACATGGACTGCTGAAAGTATCTGAAGCCCATAGAGATCTATTTACAGTAATCACTTGTGAGGCTGATGTTCAAGAACTATAAGGTTACCATAGGAAAATGTAGATGACTGCCCTACAGCGACACTAAGCTATAGATCTTTATTTTACTAGATAGCAATAAAACAGTGAAGATTCTTTAATGTGAGGAGTGCGGGAGGGCATTGGCAACCCCAAGTCGGTGCAAACCAAGCATGACTGTTTATTATCAGTTCTGTTATCAGTCCATTGATATTTCCCCCCTTTCAATTTATTTTTAAACGATTCAAATACATTGTTCAAAGCGTTCTTCCCCAAAAATCCCCCCTTTTTCTTTTAAAGTTAATTTTTGCCCTCCAAAAAAAGGGTTTTATTGGAAAATTGAAAAAAAAACTTGAAATTCCTTTTTTTTTAATTTGCCCCCTTTTTCGGATTTTTTTGGTTTAATTTTTATTTTCGATTTTAAATAAAAAGGGACACTTTAACCACAGGGCAAACTGTGCTTCTGCACTTGGCCCCCTGGCGGCAGCCCTACATCTAACTGTAACTGTGTCTCTAGGACACAGATAAGTTGAAAAACTTCATTGGCGCAGGGAAACCCCAAATTTACCATTTTTTCATAGTGTGGGAAGTAGAAGGTAGAATGAAGCTGATAGGAGGCACAAAGTCACTTGCTCACACATTTCCGCATGCAAATTGCCTCTTTCAGGCAGGGAAAAAAAGGGTAATTTGGGTATAAAGCGCATTTTTTCAGGAGCAACCCAAAAAACGCCCTGGAATAGGCAATTTTGGGGAAATTGGGGGGGTCCCAAGCAAAAGTTAGTTTTACGGTGGTAAAAAAAGTAACCCTTTTTTTCTCCCCGGTTTATTAAAAAATGTTGGAGGATGAGTAATAAAGGGGGAAGGGAATTGGAGCAAGCCCTTTACATGATAAATTTTAAATATTTTAGTGGTGGTTGGGAAACTGTAATTTTCATATTGGGGGGCTAGGGGGGTTATTTCTTGGGATATATTTAAAAAGTTCTGCTTTAAAGGGGGCTGAGGTAAAGTTTGAAAGGGGGGTTTGCCTTTGGATCTTTTGATTGGGGTGCCTGATGTGGGTTCTGTGAGTGGTATACACAAAAGATGAGTCGATTTTATATTGGGAGGGGGGTTAATTTTCCTAGTCAAAAGGTTTTAAAGAAGGAGGTTCTGCTTTGGTTGGCCCCCCCTTTTTAAAACAATTTTGCTACAGCCCCCATAAAAAAAAAACCCCCCCCCCCCCCAAAAAAAAAAAAAAAAATAAAAAAAAAAAATAAAATAAAAACAAATTCTGTTGTCTTTTCCCTGTCCGGTGAATGGGGAAAATTTACTTCTGCAGGCCCCCTGATTGGCGGGAGTGGGTTTCATGACAGCCTTAGTCCAAACCCTTTGGGCCTTTACTTGGAAATTAAAGGGGAAGTGGGCAAAAACCTTAAAAAAGGGGACTTTTAAGTTTTGTTTTTTTTTTGAAGGCCTTTGGGGTTTATATTGATGGGGTTTTTGCTAGGGGGTCTGTGAGTAGGAGACAAAAGGTTTTGCTGAAAGTGGGGTTTGGGATATCGGGACTGGGGGTTTTGGTTTTTTAAAAAGATCTTGGGGAAGGGCGACCAGGGCTTTAGAAAAAGGGGGGCATTTTAAAGGGCCTCGTTCACAAAGGCTTATTTCTCCCCCCGGAAATTTTCCCACAGATTGACGATCAACAAAACCCTCCCAAAAAACCCTTTTGAAATAAAGGAAAGGCCCCTTTTTTATTGATTTCAAAAAAAATCGGCCGTCGTTTACCAAAAACGGCATATTTCCGTGCGGCTTTTCCCCCCCCCCCGGATTTTCGGGCGGCAATCCGGGACGGAAAAAAAAATGTGCATGTCAATTAATTTTCGACGGGTTCACCACCTACAAAGAATGGAGATGGGGGAAACCGGGGAAAAAACAGTTAAAAATAAAGTGCCACCCTTTTGTGGCACCAAATTTTTAACTGATTTTCAAACCCGATTTTAGGGGAACGTATTTAAAGATCGCAAACCCCATGTAAATAAAATTTGAAATAAGCCATGTGAACATAGCCTAATAGACAAGCTGTGTGAAAAACAGCGGAGCACAAGGAGCATAGGGGGCAGGTAATATTTGAGGAAGAGAGAAGCAATAGAGGAGCAAACTGAGAAAGAAACGGGACTGGTGAGCAATTGGGAAATGGGCCAAAGGGAGCAGTGCACTGGTTTAAAACCCTGAAAAAATGTGGAATTTCTTTCTATTGGTTGGGGAAACCCCTGGGGCACATGGGGGAAATTTGAAAAAGCTTTTTTTAGTGGAAGGGGTGCTCTAGAGGTATGTGGTGAGCTGTGGATGCTTGTCAGTGGTTTAGGGGAGTACAGAAGGTACATCTTGAATATTCCCGCTATTTTTTATAATTTTTGTGTACTCCGGGGGACAACCTCATCCCTATGAATTCCAGTTATGCCTCTGGCTGAGATTTATAAGGGTGCCCATACATGATCAAGTAAAATTAAGCAACTGCCTTTAAATTACCAATAATGGCTGTATTTCATCTGTACTTGTAACTTGAAGCCATAGCAAACACAGGTAAAGAAACAAAAGTGGTAATCTCTTTTTAAACTGTATGTCCCATAAAGTTTCATTACAAATTTAGGAACGATGTGCGACTGGCCTGGGCTTGTGTGACTGATAGTTCAGCCTTCTATGTGACCGCCGATGGAGCAAGGGATACCAGCAAACCCATGCAGCTATTGACGTTGATAAAGGGGGGAAAAGTTTTGCAATAGGCACAAAAAACCCCACGGGCTATTTCCCACCCTTTGGAAATTGCAAAAAAACACATTGACCCTATGGAGGGGACATGGAAAAAAAAAGGAGGGACCCTGTGCATGAACAGTATATAGGCCTTTTACCAATTTATCAATAGTGAGGGGCTTACCATAGATGCCATCACTCCTTATTATGACTTTCTAATCAAACCTTCATTTAGTATATGAGAATCCATCAGGTAATTTGAACCATTAATTATGGATGAACTGTGTTTTTATGCTGGTATCAGACCATATTGCCTAAGGCCGATAGAAGTCTCTCCCAAAAAAGAAAAATTGGTCATTGCACTGCAAAAGGAATTTTCCAGATTTTATTTTTCAGATACCACTTTTTAATGTTTATTATGAGCATGAAATCCACATTGCCTTTAAATCACTTTTACATAAATTTTCTCAACAAAAACCATTTTTCAACCCGCTTCTTCCACTGAAATACTTGATTCTATTACATCCCTTTTAGTCTTATATCCTCACATAGACAGCTAAAGATCAAAATGCCCTTCCCCCTATCAACTGCGAGATGAAATTTTGAGTTGGAAATGAATATCAGTAACGCATATCAAGTTGTAGCACTTTTTGTGTTTGGGTTTTTGAAAAAATTTGGTTTAAAAATGTAAAAAACCCAGCCTTTGCCCCCCAGAGTAAACACAGACTGAGCAGCCAAACAAAGCCATAAATAACACAATCCAATCCGATTAACAATTCTAGTCTTCAACAGAAAAATAAAGGACTCGTGACTTTTTAATAGCTCCAAAAAGATGTTTTGACGTGAAAAATTCGGTTTATTACAGATTTGTACTTACTGGGGTGGTGATTACAGTATTTCCCCAAACAGAAAACACCTGGAGCCAGAAAACCCCAAGGACCCCACCCTTTAATTTGTTAAAAAATGATAGGTCCCGGGCACTTTTGTGTGACTGCTTGTTATTAATATTGTCCACAAAAGTAAGTTGATTAAATATGGGATAGATGTCAAGAGCAATTACGGGGGTCATCAGCTGAATGCAGTTCACACCAGAGTAATCTGAAAAGTGGCAAGTCACAGGCTGTATATTGATTCTATTTTTAGGGAAACTGAATTCCTCTGACTGGCTTTTTTCTTTCCAAGTTGCTCTAACTAAGTGCAGAACACAGCTGTGTGGAGATCATCTTACAAGACTAAGGCTTCTACATGTTAAAGAAACGCACATAAAATAGAAGGCTCTCTTCATATTTATGTAGTGTTGAGAATACCTTTATACATCACATTTAAATATATTTCCACTCAACTGTGTGGGTGACTAAATTCGTCACGTGTTCACTGACATACAGACAGGGTGGAGCACGTGAAGGCACTTGATGGATCTCTGCTACCTTGGCTTGGGTTCCTCGGGCAGTCAGAAGTCATGGAGATGAGCCATTGGGTCTGGAATGATTTAAGGAAGGTTGAGTCTTTGCCGCTGTATAGTAACATTATACTCCTGATGATGTAATGTTTAATGTAGGGACATGCGCTGTGTACAGTTGTTTACTTGCTTGTGGTGAACTTCCGCACTTGCAAAATTGGTAAGAATATCGTGTTCAGCAATGAAGCCTCTCCTCAGCTAAGCCTCTTCTTTGATGTGATGTCAAAAATTCAGCAGACCTAGTGATCGGCAGCAAACAATCACAGAAATATTGTAATTGTTAGGAGTCTTAAATGGTTAGTAAAATATCCAGTTATATACCTAATACAATTGTTCCTCAGCATACAATATTATTTGGTTCATAGTAGCACATGTAATACCACGCTGTTCTGTAGAGAGGTGTTACTAGACCGCCAATCTGTGAATGCACTTCACTAATACAGAAGTTTTACAAGTACAATAGTCATGATAATTGGCTGGATCTTGTATTGCATGTTGAATGTGGTTTCAAGATGCAATGTGCTAGGAACAACCATTGCATGGTGAAAATAAAATAATAACCAGATTAGATGTGTATCACAGCAACACACTTAGGGTGACATGTATGATTTATTATATTTACTATTTTGCCATAGGCAAACTTAAACTCAATCAGTTCTCTATCTATTAAACACTAAAACGTAACTTTTATTATGTATAACTCTTAACCTCTATACACACTATTTAAAAAAAATATTTCTAACCTCACCATTTAACCCTTTCTACTTCTGAAGGAAGGAATAGCCCCTTTTCCATTACCAAGTCTGGTGGAACCCCAACTACCAACAGGAAAGCCTTATATATATAGCAATTTTCTAACTCCAGTAAGGGATCCCAAGCCTCCTACTTGGGCAGTCGTTCCTAATCTAATGGACACAAGACAAATAAGGCTTCCTTTTGACACCCTCTGCAGCGGGTGGCACTTGTAGACAGAGGTGAGAAATCACAATTTAAAACGTCATGCCTGACCTCCCCAACATGTTTCACCAGCTAAACTGGCTTCATCAGTGCCACCCGCTGCAGAGGGTTCCTTCCTTCATAATCAGAAAGGATTAAATGGTGAGTTTAGAAATCTGGTTTTTAAATAGTGTGTATAGAGGTTAAGAATTATACATAATAAAAGTTACGTTTTAGTGTTTTATAGATAGAGAACTTATAGAGTTTAAGTTTTCCTATGGAAAAATAGTAAATATAGTGATCAGAAGTCACTCTCTGTTCTCTTGTGAGTTTCCCTTTTTTTTGGAGACTATTTGACATGTATGATTTATGGCACTTAGACAGCAATTTTTATTTTTTAGAATAGTATAGAATGCGCTTGATTTACAAACCTGCTCTACTGTGTGTCATAAATCAGGCGCATTCTAGTGCAGAAATGACAATTCAGTGAAAGTGGTTTACTTGTTTCAACAGTAATGTGCCTGGAATTACCGCACTGAAGCTATAAATCTATAGCTTCGTAAAGTTCTAGTGCGCCCCGCCTACCGCACGCCCCCCACAATCAGGCTCCTTAAAAAGTGCCGCGGACGCTCTGTAATGCGCCTAATATTGCAGTGCGGGAGATTTTAAACTATAGTGAATGGGGCTGCGCTAGATAATGGGCTGAAAAGATGCCAGACTTCTGGCGCAGCCCCGTTCATACATGTCGCCTTTGGTGTTTTTTAGGCATTTTATTAAGGAGTTATGTGCAAGAGACAGGTATAACAGCTAATGGTTGAAACCACCATAACTATGTATCAGTCTCTGGTGTCTATACTTCCTTGGACATGGTCTTTGGCAATGCAACTGTGGGACACGAGTCTTCCTTTCCATCCACACAAAATCTTTCCATGTCTGATTATCTTCTCTTCCTCAGTGCCAGTATTCACTGACTGCTTTTACTGGTTCTATTTCTATACATTCTCAAGAATGAGCCAGAGCTCCCGCCCGACTTGGGTGGATGCCCTGCATGACCTAGCCAATGGGTGGTGTACATGTCATTGGTGGACGTGGCTTGTTGGGTGGAAAGAACAGGAGACAGCCAGCAAAAGGGACTTGAAATGATTGGTACCTGCCCCTGTGTCTCTTGCATCTCCCTACTAAAATGATGGTGGTTGGGGCCTTACTTGAGCAGCTTCAGGCTGCTGCAGGCTTCCATGGCCCAGAGTGGCTGAATGAGCAGGTACAATCATTGTTGGCCGCTTATTCATAGAATAGAGACCAGCAGACACATTACTCCCAGAGCTCCCAGGCACTGCAGGAGCCATCCCAGGCAGGGCCGTCTCTTCCATTGGGCCAGGTAGGCCACTGCCCGGGGGGCCCCACGATCTCGGGGGGGCCCTCCTGGGCAGCCGCTACCCTCCCCAGTGGAGCGACAGCCAGGCTCTGCCGGGGGCAGCGGGATTCGGGCCGCACGCCGGTCGGAGCGTCGCCGGGGGAGGCGGGGTTTCCCCCGGGCGGGGCCCCCGAGTACCGGCGCCGGTCCTGTGGCTCCTCATCACACGGCTGCATGGCGGGTCACGACCCAGCCATGCAGCCATCACGGCCGCTGCCTGCTTTCCGCGCGGTGCAAGCAGCGGCCGAGGCTGAACATCTGGGATTCTATTGATCCTGTCTGTTCACTCCAGGAGGCCGCGGGGCAGGCGGCGAAGTGATGACGTCATCGCGCGCCTGCTCGCGGCCTGCACTCTGTGCCAGCGGCCACCGGCTCCCGGGCGAGGAGGAAGAGCAAGGAAAAACAGGTGAGTAAGATTTTTATTTATTTATTTTTTTAAACCTGGCCCCTGTCTAACATATTACTGCCCTGCCACATAAAATACTGCCCCTGCCCAAACCCTATACTGCCCCTGCCAACAATATTTCTGCCCCCTCACCAATATACTGCCCTGCCACCAATATACTGCCCCGCCACCAATATACTGCCCCTGCACCAATATACTGCCCCTGCCACCAATTATACCGCCCCGCCCCCAATATACTGCCCCTGCCACCATTTTACTCACCTGCCACCAATATACTGCCCTGACACCAAAATACTGCCCTGCCACCTATATACTGCCCCGGCCACCAATATTTCTGCCCCTGCCCCCAATATATACTCCCCCCCCACCAATATACTGCCCCTGCCCCCAATATACTGCCCCTGCCACCAATATACTGCCCTGCCACCTATATACTGCCCTGCCACCAATATACTGCCCTGCCAACAATATACTGCCCTGCCACCTATATACTGCCCTGCCACCAAATTACTGCCCTGCCACCTATATACTGCCCTGCCACCAATATTTCTGCCCTGCCCACCAATATACTGCCCCTGCCACCCCAAAATTTGGTCCCTGCACCTATTTTCTGCCCCTGCCACCAATATACTGCCCCTGCCACCTATATACTGCCCCTGCCACCAATATATTGCCCTGCCACCTATATACGCCCTGCCACCCAAAATACTGCCCTGCCACCCTTTTACTGCCCTGCCACCAATATTAGCCCCTGCCACCAATATACTGCCCTGCCACCAAAAAATACGCCCTGCCACCTTATACTGCCCTGCCACCAAAATACTGCCCCTGCCCCCAATATATGCCCTGCACCTATATATGCCCCTGCCACCATTTTTCTGCCCTGCCACCCATATACGCCCTGCCACCAATATACTGCCCCTGCCACCAAAATACTGCCCCTTCCACCTATATACTGCCCCCGCCACCCAAAATACTGCCCCTGCCACCTATATATGCCCTTGCCAAACCCAATATACTGCCCTGTCACCTATATACTGCCCCTCCACCCAATATACTGCCCCTGCAACAATTTTACTGCCCTGCCACCTATATACTGCCCCTGCCACCAATATACTGCCCTGCCACCAAAATACTGCCCCTGCCACCTATATACTTCCCCTGCCACCAATTACTGCCCCTGCCACCAATTTTACTGCCCCGCCAACCTATATACTGCCCTGCCATATACTGCCCCTGCCTGGCTATATACTGCCCTGGCCTACCACCTATTACTGCCTTTCCTACCACCAATATACTGCCCTGCCTGGCTATATACTGCCCTGCCTACCAATATACTGCCCTGCCTGCCAATATACTGCCCTGCCTGCCCTAATTTTGGCCCCGGCCTGCCCTACACTCTACGGGGGGCTATAAATACCTACCTACAGGGAACAGCATATCTACCTACAGTTAGCCTGTAAACCTAACCTACTTAATGGTGGGCAGCATTACTACCTACTTACTAAATGTGGGGCGCCCATAACAGAGGTAGGAATCAGCAGCGAAGTGCTGATAAAGTGAGGATTCTAAGATGTTTGTGCGTTATATTCTGCAGGGACGAGTGGCGGTCGGGAGAAGGCGTCATGGTGGTCTGGACGGAAGGAGAGGAAAAGGGAAAAAGAACGATTCAGAGAACGACTGATCAGAAAGGACGTCTCCGGTGAGTCCCTGGTGTCAGGGGTTATTTTGCTATTATATTCCATCAGTGCTAAAGTCTCTGTCATGTAATGGTGACCGGAGCTGGTAATGTTTATATTTGTTTCTTTGAGTAGTGTTTTTTTTTTTTTTTGGGAGGGGGGGGGGGGGGGGGTAGGAAGGGAAGGGGGGGCCCAGGGGCACATAGTGCTGTTAAGACGGCCCTGATCCCAGGAACCATCCAGGCCAAGGCGCCGGAGCACAGAAGTGGGGAGAAGACTGCAGCATGAGACTAGGGTTGGGCCTGCTCCTGCACCTGCAGCCCTCCAGGATGTCTCTGTGGTAGGTCCTGTTGGTGATGCTCCTATCGAGGGGCCTACCAGTTTGTCCCATCTGAAGAGTCGCGTGGTGAGTAGTGCAGTTAGGAGACCTGCCGCAGTGTTTAAGGCAGTGCCTTCTCCTTTCCACGCAGGCCACGATATCGAGGCATCATTGGTCCAGTTGTCACCATCTGTCCCATTGCGGCTGGAGCAGGATCGCCCAGATCAGAGTTTGTCATTTCGTGGAGATCTCATCTGCATACAGCTGTTTCAAGGTTTTGCTCCTCATCAGTGCAGGGCAGAGCTTGCTGGCTGGCTGGGTGGGAGGCAATGTGTAGCTCAGAAAGGGCCATTATATGGGGCTATATGGTGTTCTCCCCAAGGAGTTATATTTCCCTTTCTGAGCCACTTATTGCCTCCCACCGAGCCAGCCAGCAAGCTCTGCTCTGCACTGATGAGGGTCAAAACCCTGAAACAGCTGTATGCAGTTGAGTTATGCTGGCTTGACTATCATCCTTTTTGCTTTCCAAAGACTCAGTGAATCAGAAGTAAATTGAAGATTTGTTACAACCATTAGAGGGCGCTTGAGCTATAAGCTCAAGTCCCATAACGCCTTGTTCTATTCTGTGGAAACAATTAAAGGGGTTGTCTCACTACAAAGATTGTCATTCAAATTAAAGATCTTCAAAAAACAAGCACGTTTGCAATATATGTCAATAACAAATCTCCTACTGATTTCTAGATACTTGTTTTTAGTGGCTTCAGAGGCTGCTGAGGTCTCTATAGTCACCGACCTGCTTGTTCTCCCTGATAGGCTGTATCTCCGGCATCTTATCACAACAGGCCCGCGTCGGGAGCGAGCACTCAAGTTTAACTATCTCCTGTCCTTTCTCTCTCTGTCCTCGCTCTGCCTGCGGCACAGCTCAGTGATTTAGAGCAGGCATACTAACAGCCCCTGTCATCTCCCCTGCTGCCTTATCTGTGTCTCAGCCTAATTATTATTCACTGCTGTTAACTATTTCCTGCCCTTCTCATTCAGCTCTGAGTCTGCCTAATTAGCATTCACTCTCCTGTTTACCAAACCCAGCTTCTCATGCTGAAGTGAATGATTCAGGCAGGAAATAGTCAACAGTCAGTGAATAGTAATTAAGCAGACACAGACAGATGTAGCACTGAGATAACTCCATGCAAATACAACAGGCCGCCCAGCCTCTGCAGCTAGTCACATCAGAGATTATTTGAATCGCTCCCCCCCTGCTCAATTCCCTGTGCTGGGAACCCTTGGCCCGGGTCATGTATGGATGTATGGGGAGAGAAATATGTGCTGTGTACACGGTGGATGCTATTGAATGGTCAGCAGCAGGGGAAAGAGAACTGTGATCTGAGATGTTCTCCCTTCCAATGCTGTTAGCATCGGGAGCGAGCGCAGCAGCAGGACGTCACCTAGATGAAGGGAGGGGGGAGAGGACTCCAGGAAGCCAGTGCTCCCGCCCATGATTTCAAAACTACAGCTCTTAGGACAGCACCAAGGTAGGTATGGTCCACTGTAGCGCTCTCCTCATTTACCTGCACCTGGTGTATCTTTACTGTTGAGGTGGAGAGATAGACCTTAGCTACTTCCCATGAAAACCCATCTAGCAATTGCACCTTCTGCATCGGGTGAACATATGCTACTCTTAGGGATTCAAGATCAAGTCATAGAAGTTAATGCTCAGCATCTCAGCTAAGACTCTTCCTTCTTGTGATTTTTAATAGATGTGTCTAACAGCTACCCCTTCTGTCCTTAAAGCGATTGTCTCATCTCATAGGATGCATGAATGAAATAATGCTGCTTTGCTCTGTCACTTCCTGGTCAAGCGGTCTGTAATTAGCATATGAGCTCCATGTATTCAGACTTTATTATGTTTATTAGTCTAGATTAACTAAATTACTTTCTCTAAGGTCCAGAGAAGCTTCTGAGCTAATGTAAACAGTAGAGTAAGTAGTCTTTTGTCTGAAAGATCAAATAACACACAAGCTTTCACCCCTGTTCAACCTGTGTGATGACATCACTCCCTGCTATCAGATAGATCAAACAGCAGGGGAAAAGGAGTACACAGGTCGGTCACTTGGGAAGCCTGAGAGGCCTCAGAAGGTGATAAAATCATTTGTAGCTCCTTAACAAAAAAGAAGATGAACAAAGCAATATATTTGGAAAACATCTTTATTTAGTGTTCCCTACATTTCGAAAGCTATTCTTTGCAGTGAGACAACCCCTTTAATGTAAGGTTCATTTAGTACTGTGACTCCTTGCTGTCCATGCTCAGTGCCGACTAGTAGCAGGAGCAGCATTTCATGCCAAACCAATGCTTGAACAAGGTAAGATTGGGGCACAGAGATGCTTCCCATGGAACTGGTCACTTCCTGCCAATTTGATTGACTTCAACATCACTTTAGCGCCTACTGTAGAGCTAACTACATAGACTTGTCCTCTGGGATTTCGATTCATTATACCAGCCCCAGTTGGCATGTTAAAAGTCTGGGATTGGCACAGTCACTGATCCTGGTCTCTAGTTTTAGGTGTCAGCTATATCTATGAGCCCAGCACCCACCAGATTTGAAACAGGCTCTTACCTCCTCACCGACGTCATGACGTTCAATGTCATCATTTGTTGGTAAGGCTAAAAATGTAAATGGTTCATTTCTGAAGGCATCTTTTTTCCAAGCTGACCAAGCCTGATTTTCTAGCCTCTCTTTACAAAAGAAAACTGCCATCCCATTTTAATACTTTAGTCACCCACCCTTGAACCCTCTCCAGCATTCCTATATTCTTTTTAGAACGTAAAGGCAAAACTGAGTCAACTAAACTGATGTGCTCCTGCAATGGATTCACGGAGGGGTAATATTATATTGGGAATACAAATTTTTTCTGTTTTTATGCACATTTTATGCACACTATTCAGTATTTGTTTGAAGATGATGTTTTACTGTCCCGTATGTCTGTGTAGTGATATTAAAACTCTCTAAGAACAGCGCAGTCAGTTATACTATAGTCCCAATCACACTTCCTCACATTGTAAACACAGCAGGGCCAACATATTGTGCATGTTTTATATTCCTTTCTTACTGATGCACATTTGTCCTCATTTATGATAGCTTGCAATACTACAACTTTTTTCCATTAATCTCCTCCAGAAAATACTGTTCTGTTGAAGCTGCTGTAAGAGGATATTTTAGGTCATAACTATTAGAGTAGTCTCTGAACAGGAGCAGCTTAGTAGGTATTAAACCAGGGAAACAGCATCAGTCTGTGAAGGAAGGAATGATCTTATAGCCAGGACAGGTTGCAGAACCAGGCTTTAAGTCAGTGCCAGTTTAAAGAGAACCTGTCACATAGATTATGCCCCCCTTGCTGAGGACAGAACAAGCTAGTGTCAGACCTGCTGTTTCCAGCGCTGTGTCCCTTATTCTGGAAGATGCTGTAGTTTTCGTGTATTTAATGCTCAAATCTGCAGTTTTCAGCCAGAAGAGTCATTCGAAGAGTCCTTCAGAGAGTCAGTTTTTTCAAACCCCGCCCACCTGAGGCTAGCCCCGCCCACCTCAACTGATAAACCTATTACTTTGAATAGGCAGAAACATGTGAATAACTGTCAGTGGGCAGGACTAGCCTTTGGTGGGCGGGGCTACCAACTGCTCATGAATAAGACTTGAGGGGTAAATGCTCTAAAACTGCTGCATATTACAGAATAAGAGGTACAGCGCTGGGAACAGCAGGTCTGACACTAGCTTGTACTGTCCTCAGCAAGGGGGGCATAACCTATGTGACAGGTTCCCTTTAAGACATTGGATCGAATCATAAGACAGCCATGCAAATACATAACCCATTACAAATGTGAAGCTAAACCTTATATTCATAGATATTACACAGGGGCACTACTCGGTGCCATTTCTTTCTCTTCAGTGATATCTATTGATGGATAGCAACAGATTTCATTGCTCTAGCATTTCATCGCTCAGCAGTATACTGTACCGCTACGAATTATAAGAGTAAGAAGCTTTCAGGCTGTTGGGGAGAAGATCATGTGTGAGCGTCTGCATTTCTTTGTGAGAATTGATAGCAGTGAAAAATCCTATTGGGCTGGTTCACTGGTAGATTATAATGCGCTGGTAGAGATCACAAGTGCATCTGCATCTGCCCGCACATCATTTCAGGTTCAGCAGAGATAGAGCAAGTACGTCATTCCTATTATCCAGTTGAATGCTATCATGCAGTTAGGATCTCTTAGGCCTTTATCACACACAGCATTCAGCGGCAGCCTGGTACAAATCAAACAGTCAGGCGTAGACCTTACATGGTAAGGCTAGAACCTGCAGGAGAACAAAACTTGCATATTAAAAGTGGCTTGGCTTCAAAGAAAAAACCCAAACAAACAAAGCAGGACTCTGAATAAGGAGTCATAAATGTCAAATAGCGAGCAAGCTGCAGTGTTCTGCAGGGAGATTTATGACACAGAAAACAGGAGAGGCAGTGCAGCTGTCCTTGTAACATTCCCAAATCTGCACTCAGATATATAATAGATTGGCGGAGAGGGGGGAATAATAATCAAGATAGCGACAATAAAATTATACCGCATCACTATTACCACTGGTTATTCACACCTGAAAAGTTTTGGTAAAGTGTCTGCTAGATATGTAGATGGAAAGGAAGATAGATTTACAAATAGACAGATGAGACAAACGCTGAGGAGGAGCGAGACAGATAGACAGAGATAGATAGATAGATAGATAGATAGATAGATAGATAGATAGATAGATAGATAGATAGATAGATAGATAGAGATATGTGTAGATAGATGGATAGATGGATGAATAGATAGATAGATAGATAGATACATAGATAGATAGATAGATTAGATAGATAGATAGATAGATAGATAGATAGATAGATAGATAGATAGATAGATAGATAGATAGATAGAACCAATTTTGGCTAGAGAGTTATCCGATAAACCATAAGTGATAGCGAAAAGAGGAAAGAGTACTACAAGTCACTATATTCCTCCAAAAATAAATGTCTGTTACACTAAAGGCTCAAATAGGGCTTCTTCCCATGTGGCAATTGCGTTGCATGTTCTAATATTGATCAGTCAATGGAATTCCAAAAGGTAGATGGCTTACTCCAATATAAGATCATGCATAAAATGTCATGTAATACCTCCATTGTGATTTATTATGTAATATGGGGGTGTTTAAAAATTTACATTGGATTAACAGTTCAGGAATTAAAAATCCGCACAAAAGAACATTTGCCATATTGTTGTGGCCAGAGATTGCTTGGATTCTTTATCTTTAAAAACAATTCAACAACATGACAAATTCTTTTGGGAGAGAGTTCCTCAGTCTCACCGCTCTAACAGTAAAGAATTCCTTTCTATGTTTATGTAGAAACTTTCTTTCCTCAAGACGTAGAGGATGCCCTCTTGTTCTGGATACAGTCCTGGGTATAAAGAGATCCTGGGTGAGATCTCTATATTGACCTTTAATATATTTAAACATATTTATTATGTCCCCCCGAAGCCGTCTTTTCTCTAAACTAAATAACCCTAATCTTGCTAATCTTTCTGGGTATTGCAGTCCACCCAGTCCTTTTATTATTTTTGTTGCCCGCCTTTGTACCTGATCAAGCTCTACGATGTCTTTCCTGTGCACTGGTGCCCAAAACTGTACACAATATTTCATATGTGGTCTAACCAGTGACTTGTATAATGGGAGAATAATGTTCTCATCATGTGCATCTATGCCCCTTTTAATACACCCCATTATACTTTTTGCCTTGGCAGCTGCTGCCTGACACTGGCTGCTACAGTTAAGTTTACTGTCCACCAGGATTCCCAAGTCCTTCTCCATGTCACTTTTACCCAGCATTTTTACATTTAACATGTAATCATGTAATGGATTTTTTCCTCCCCATGTGCATAACCTTGCATTTATCTGTGTTAAACTTCATCTGCCATGATAGAGATAGAGAAACCAGAAGTTTACATATACTATATAAAAAGACACATATGCTGTCATGATCATGCCAGAAAGAACCCCAGCTTTGAGTTCTGGTCGCCGTCCGCGGCCGATGCGACGTAAGCCATGGTTTCTGACATAGTGTCTCATTTGTGTTTCCTAGTGTGAACTGGGTTTTCTCCCTGCTATCTTGATTGATTCCTGGCTGACGCCTGGGCCAGGAATCTTCCAGCACTCCATGGGTTAGCCTGGCTCGTTGCTCCTGGGTTATTGACAGCTCCACCTTCCTATCTGGTCTTCGGTTTCTTCCTCCTATTGCCTTTGTCCTTAGTTCTCCTGGATGGTATTTAAGGGTTCTTCTGTCTCCTCTCTTTGCTGGTTATACTGGTCTGTTTTTCCTATTACTTACCCTCTCTATTCTGTGCCTCCCTGGTTACCTTACTCTGCTTGGATCGCGTTTATTCTTCTGCCTTCTGACTTTGTACCGCATTCCCAATAGTTACAGACTTGGCTTGCTTGACCATCCCTTATTGTGTTTGTATTGTTTGTCTGCGTCTTGTGTTTTCACGCTATTCAGTGTAGTGCTCAGTCTTCTGGTTGGGGCCGACCTATTAAGGAGTCGGGCACCCCAAAAGGCAGGGACAGGGGTTGGGATCAGTGTCAGGGCCTCACGCTGTCTGTGTCTGTTTGTGCGCCCCTGACGGATCCCTTACATTATAACAGGCCGATACCCCAGTCGACTCCCCTCGCGGTTCAATATGAGTACCGACTTGTCGGTCACCGACCGCTTGGATGAGTTGACAACTCAGCTTCAGGGCATGGCGGGGCTTATTAATCAAGTCTCGCAGCATCTGGATGCCATAACTAACCCAGTACTTGGACTTGCCGCCCTGTCTGTGTCCCTACCTGCCCTTGTTTTTGTGGATCCTAGCGTGCGTCATAAGTCTAAAATGCTTCTACCTGATCGCTTTGACGGAAATCCTGACAGGTTCCGAACCTTCAGGGAATCATGTAGTCTATTTTTTCGCTTCAACTATTTTCCCACTGAGGCTGAGAAAGCAGCAGTTGTTGTGTCTCTCCACCAGGGCCCACCTCAGGACTGGGCACTAGCTATGCCCCCTGAAGCCCCTGAGTGGAGGTCAGTGGACAGATTTTTTTTGGCTTTAGGACAGGTTTATGATAACCCCAACCGTGTGGCATGGGCAGAGACTCATTTGCTATCTATTCAGCAGGGCCGCCGCTCGGCTGAAGACTACTGTTCCAAGTTCCGCCAATGGTGTACGTTTACTGGGTGGTTGGACCAACGTCTGAAGACCCTTTTCAGACAAGGGCTGTCTGATGCCGTAAAGGATGCTATGGTCAGCCATGCAATCCCTGAGACCCTGAGTGACTTTATGACTCTAGCCGTGACTATTGACAGAAGACTAAGGGAGAGACACAGGGAAAAACAAGGGGGTTTGACTGTTCAGCTCAAGTCAGGCTTTCCTGTAAAACCTGCTTCTTCTTTCTTTGAGAGTTCTTCTCTCCCATCTCCCTCTCAGTCTTCTGGAGAAGAACCCATGGTGTTGGGTTTTACATCTGCTGCCACCAGGAGGAGACACTGGTTGGAGAATGCCTTGTGCCTTTATTGTGGGAAGCCTGACCATTTCCTGAGAGACTGTCCTATTAGGCCTAACTCACCCCAAGGAAACACCGAACATCTGCGCAATTTCCAGGAAAGTAAATCGGATGTACAGGTACCTCCTAACTCAAATAACAAGTTTGTTTTGCCCGTAACCTTAGTTTCTAGCTCCAAGACTTTTGCTTGTCGTG
Source organism: Phyllomedusa bahiana (assembly GCA_025379985.1). Taxonomy (NCBI): domain Eukaryota; kingdom Metazoa; phylum Chordata; class Amphibia; order Anura; family Hylidae; genus Phyllomedusa; species Phyllomedusa bahiana. The sequence goes on from JAODAL010000590.1 coordinate 254,808, forward strand.
CCATGATTGACTCGGGTGCTGCTGCTAATTTCATCAGTATGGCTGTTGCTAAAGCCTTGGGTTTGGAACTTGTACCTTTTTGTTCTTCATTTTTTGTTTCAGGTGTAGATTCTACCTCCCTAACCGGAGGAAGACTACAATTTTGTACTACTGAGGTCACTTTGAAGGTTGGGAGTTCGCATACTGAAAAACTTTCATTTTTTGTCATGGAGAAACTCTCTGCAGAGATTATTCTTGGGTTTCCCTGGCTCCGCCTCCATAATCCGGTGTTCGTCTAGACAAACACTGAGTTGATAAAATGGGGTGACTCATGTGGTGCTCATTCGAAGATAGTGTATCCCATGGTGTGTGCTGTAATTAATACTCATGATATTTCAGAATGTAATTCTAGTGTCTTTGATGGGGATGTTGGGGAACATCTGCCTCCACCGGGCCTGATGATTGCCCTATAGACCTCACTCCGGGGCAAAGCCCAACTCGTCTGCCCCGGAAAAAGAATCTATGTCTATTGAGAAACCTGAAAATATTCTTTCTTCGGGAGTAGTTGTCACTACCTTGACTTCAGATTTACTGTCCTCAACTACCAGCTCACAAAGTTCTCCTCCCGAGCTGGCCCACTTTTTCCATGACGATGGTTCCCACCTCACGTATTCCGCCACTACAGGTGGTGAAACTAAAATTGAAACGGCCGTTAATCGACTATGCACAGTCTGAGCTAGGAGTCATAAGACTCTAAAAAACGCCCAACTAAAAATAAAAAAAAACAGTAAAAACCGCCGAACCAGACCAAAATATATCCGTCTCTGAGTCCCATCTGCAAAACATGCTCCCAAGCTGGAAAAGGAAAGAGTTCACCAAGTCCATTCTGCTAAACCTAGAGGGTCTGTTGAGGGTCTGGTGGCCACTCTTAAAGGGGGGGTACTGTCATGATCATGCCAGAAAGAACCCCAGCTTTGAGTTCTTGTCGCCGTCCGCGGCCGATGCGACGTAAGCTATGGTTTCTGACATAGTGTCTCATTTGTGTTTACTAGTGTGAACTGGGTTTTCTCCCTGCTATCTTGATTGATTCCTGGCCGACGCCTGGGCCAGGAATCTTCCAGCACTCCATGGGTTAACCTGGCTCCTTGCTCCCGGGTTATTGACAGCTCTTTCCTTCCTATTGGTCTTCCGTTTCTTCCTCCTATTGCCTTTGTCCTTAGTTCTCCTGGAAGGTATTTAAGGGCTCTTCTGTCTCCTCTCTTTGCTGGTTATACTGGTCTGTTTTTGCCTATTACTCACCCTCTCTATTCTGTGCCTCCCTGGTTACCTTACTCTGCTTGGATCGCATTTATTCTTCTGACTTCTGATTTTGTACTGCGTTCCCGATAGTTACCGACTTGGCTTGCTTGACCTTCCCATATTGTGTTTGTATTGTTTGTCTGCATCTTGTGTTTTCACACTATTCAGTATAGTGCTCAGTCTTCTGGTTGGGGCCGACCTATTAAGGAGTCGGGCACCCCAAAAGGCAGGGACAGGGGTTGGGACCAGTGTCAGGGCCTCACACTGTCTGTGTCTGTTCGTGCGCCCCTGACGGGTCCCTTACATATGCATGTTTTTCTCACTATCTGACATGAAATCAGAATAAACCTTAACCGTTTTAGGTCAATTAGGATTACCAAAATTATTTAAATTTGCCAAATGCCAGAATATTGAGAGAGAAAAAAGTATTCATTAGTATTTGGTAGTATTTTCCTTGGGTGAAACGTTTTGGTTATCCTTCCACAAGCTTCTCACAATAGTTGGTAGGAATTTCGGTCCATTCCTCTTAACAGAACTGGTGTAACTGAGCCATGTTTGTGGGTCGCCTTGCTTGCATCTGCCTTTTCAGCTTTACCCATACATTTTCAATAGGATTGAGATCAGGGCTTTGTGATGGTCACTCCAAAACATTGACTTGGTTATCCTTAAGCCAGTTTGTAACCAGTTTGGCAGTATGCTTCGGGTCATCGTGCATTTGGAAGACCCATTTCTACACAAGTTTGAACTTCCTGGCTGATGTCCTGAGTTGTTGCTTCAGTACTGCTATATAATCTTTTTTCCTCATGATGCCATCTATTTTATGAAGTACTCCAGTCCCTCCTGCAGCAAAATAACCCCACATCATGATGCTGTCACTCCCATGTTTCACAGTTAGTATTGTGTTCTTAGGCTTCCAAGCTTCTCCCTTTTTCCTCCAAACAGTTCAATTTTAGTTTTGTCAGACCACAGGACATGACTCTAAAAATGTAGGTCTTTGTTCCTGTGTGCATTTGCAAACATTAATCTGATTTTTATATGTTTCTTTTGGAGTAATGGCTTCCCCCTGGCAAAGTGGCCTTTCAGCCCATGTTGATACAGTACTCGTTACACTGTGGAAAATGACACAATCTTTTTTTTTCAATTCAAAAGAGCTTTACTGAGAAATACAAAGCAAGACATAAAGCAAGATAATCCAAAGAGAGAGACCTGTAAGGTCTCGTGTAACAGAAAAAACACAACAATAGTAACAAAAAGCAGACCTCTGGGGTCTAATATAACATAATGATTATAGTGAATCATCTATAGCAGCCTATAATATAAGATTATGGTAAAACATTATAGAACCCAACAAGGGCAGAATCAAAATATATGCGAGTATTACTTACATACACAAAAAGTAATATTCAACATAGTAGTGATAGACAGGGGGAGAGGGAAATGAGAGGAGAGAAGGGGGTGAAGAAGAAAAAAAAGGGGGTGTGGGACTGATCATGCAACGACAGGGGCCACAAGTCCTTGCAGCATCTGGCGGGGGAGAAGTGTGGAGAGAGAGCAAAGGCGCCCTTATCTGGTCTTTTGAAGAAGCCAAGAGTTCTTCCACATGATAGGTCTGGGAAATCTCGTTGAACCATTCCTCAATAGTGGGTGGTTCAGAGGACCTCCAATGCCTAGGAATGATAGTCTTGGCTGCTTGTAAAATATGATGGAGTAATGATTTTTTATACACCGGAGATCAAACATAAAAAGTAAAGTAGCCTCAGGGAGAGGTAAATTAGTAAGTTCTTGAATTACTTCATAAATTGTGTCCCAAAAGTCCTGTAAAACCTAACAGTCCCACCAGACATGAACCATTGTGCCCACCTACAACCCGCATCACCAACAAATATTTGGTACAGAAGGGAACCACTTATGGAGAACAAAGGGGACCCTATACCATCGCAAAAGAATTTTAAAGCTGGTTTCTTTTGCTCCAGATGCGATTACTGCTCTATGTGTTAGAGTAAAACATCTCTGCCATTGAGACTATGAAAAAGATTTATTAAGCTCGTGCTCCCAGGCCTTGCAAAAGGACAGGAGCGTAGACCAATGTGTTGATGACAGTTCCCTATAAATGGAAGAGATGACGTGTCGCGGAGGGGTATTAAGAAGGTACATCTGTTTAAAGATGAGAGGGGCCTTTTGAAGTCAACTGTTTGCTTAAGGGAATTGAAGTAATGCCGCAATTGGGCATATTGAAAGTGGGAGAGAGTACTAAGTCTAAGTCTAAAGAAATTTTCTGAAAAAGCGTTTCAAAAATTTAAAGAGAAAAGTTTTGCAAGGTCACTAGGGATTTTAATACCCAGATAGGTAAGTCCTGTTTGAGGCCACATGAATGGATAAGAGGATTTCAGGAAAAAGAGTTCCGTAGGGGGAATGCCAACACTCAGAGCCTCGGATTTGGAAATGTTAATTTTAAAATTTGAGCAGGATCCAAAACACTCCAACTCAGACATCAGAGCAGGCATGGAAACCAACAGATTTGTAATGTAGACCAAAAGGTCGTCCGCAAAAGCGGAGCATATGTACTCATGATCTCCAACGGAAATTCCTCTGAAGTCCGGATTGGAGCGAATGGCAGCCAAAAGATTCTCCATAACCAGGACATACAACAAAGGTGAGAGTGGGTAGCCCTGTCGAGTGTCATTATTGATGGGGAAAGGGTCCAACAAGGAGTCTTTAATCTTAAGTTTTGCAGAAGGGGAGTGGTAAAGGGTCATTACGTTAGAACAGAAAAGAGGCCCTATCCCCAGACGCCAAAGGCTGCACAACAGAGAGGACCAAGAGATCCTATCAAATGATTCCTCGGCATCCAGGAAAAGGACCATCAGCGGGATCTCACGAGACTGAGCATGATGGATGATATCAAGGGTCTTTAAGGTATTGTCGCGAGTCTCCCTCCCCAGGACAAAGCCCACCTGGTCAAGGTGTATCAGACGTGGAAGAAGCGGATTCAATCTATTTGCCAACAATTTGGCATATATTTTAATATCCACGTGATAATGACACAATCTTACCAGCTTCCGCCAGAATCTTCTCAAGGTCTTTTGCTTTTGTTCTTGGGTTGATATGCACATGTCGGACAAATCACGTTAATTTCTGAGACACAGAACCTACCTCGTTCCTGAGCAGTATGATGGCTGGCCATCTTGTTTGTACTTGCATATAATTGTTTGTACAAATGAACGAGGCACCGTCAGGTATCTGGAAATGCGCACATGGAAGAACCAGACTAGAGCAAGTCCAAAATTATCGTCCCTATACCTTGGCTGATTTGGCTGTGAGTTACAGTCAAAGTCTGTTTTAAAGAGAACCTGTCACAGAAATTTTGCCACCCATGCTGAGGACAGCACAAGCTAGTGGCAGACATGCTGTTTCCAGCGCTGTGTCCCTTATTCTGTAAGATGTGGTAGTTTTAGCGTATTTAGTGCTCAAATCTGCAGTTTTCAGCCAGAAAAGAGTCATGAAAAGAGTCATCTGAGGCTAGCCCCACCCACCTCAACTGATAAACCTATAACTTTGAATAGGTAGAAACATGTGAATAACTGTAAGTGGGCGGGGCTAGCCTCCGGTGGGCGTAGCTAACACCAGTTTATGAATAAGATTTGAGCATTAAATGCTCTAAAACTTCAGCATCTTACAGAATAAGGGTCCCGGCGCTGGAAACAGCAGGTCTGACATAACCTATGTGACAGGTTCCCTTTAAGATTAGCAAGGGCTAATTCGGTGTCTAGCCAGTGCGCTGCCTAGCAGGTGTTTATTTTCTATTAGCTTGAAGTTAAGGCTTGTATTGTTTTGTTTGCACTTGCTAGGCAGTGCCTGGATCTTGAAATTTGACCTGTGTCACTGTCTGTCTGTGGAAGCCTGGCTTGCCTACTTGATGCTAACCTCCACAATAGATAGATAGATAGATAGATAGATAGATAGATAGATAGATAGATAGATAGATAGATAGATGCAACTTTATCCCTGAACTGTCTCGTGTGTTCCTTGGTTTTCATGATGGTTTTCGTTCACTGACAAACCTTGAGGTCTTTACAAAACAGATGTAGTTATACTGAGAAAAAATTGCATACAGATGTACTCTATTTTCTAATTACGTGACTTCTAAAAGCAATGTGTTACATTGGATTTTATTTAGAGATATCGGAGTACAAGGGGCTGAATACATGTTTATGCTACAATTTAATTTTTTTAATTTTAATATTTTTTAAAAAGCACATATCATTTTCTTTACACTTCACAAATACTTGCTTCTTTGTGTTGCTCTATCACATAAAAATATCAAAAACAATACATTTGTGGCTGTAAATGAGAAACAATTCAAAGGGTGTGAATACTTTTGCAACCCACTGTAGCATTATGGAACTGTTGAAAAGCAATTCCCCAAAGTGGAATTGCCAAACAAGCAATTCTCAAAACAAACAAAAAGAAGGTAGAACAAACAGAACCCAGCCAAAACAGCTTTCTGCACTTAGATGCTCTCTATGGGGTAGAATCTAAGGTTTTGTCTACACAGCACTGGTTTTTGGTCAGATTTTCGGCGGATTCAGTATTTAGGATTTGCTGAAAATCCGACTGTAACCAGTGCCCCATAGACCGCAACAGAAAATCTGCGCTGTAGTCTACACAGCACAGATTTTTTCCGACCGCTTTTGAAATCTGCCAGATTCAGGCGGATTTTAAAACATGCTCTATCTTCTGCCGGATTCCTGTGAAGTCAGTGTACTGGGCCGGCGGGAAATGTGAAAACCGACCATGGTTTTTAGTGCAAACCCACACCAAAAACTGTGGTATGATGATTAGAGATGGGCGAATCGATTCTAACAAAGTGGAATTCGTTTAGAATTTCAGGAAAACTTCGGTTCTGAACGAAGTCGAACTTTGGGGTACTTCGGGTGAACGAAGTGTGCTTTTCATTGATAAAATGGCTGCGAGCACATGGCGTTACATGAGGCAAAGCACTCTGGGAGGAAGAAGGGCATAGCCTACATGACATATGCAGAGATGAAGCCAATCAGAGACCGGCGGGATTCTGTGACGTCACCGCACTATATAAGTCCTGGCGCGACGCTGGGAGCTCACACTGTACTGATCAGGGAAGGTGCTGCCGCAGCTGCTTATGATATCTCTTACTAAAGAACTGATTTTTATACAGCGATTTTTGGGGGGTGTCTCAGCTTGTCTCAGAGACTGCTTCTCTTAACGTTCTATTTCTGATTTTGTGGGGTATTGGATCTGAAGTCAGTGTGCGTCACAGTACAGCTGCTATACATTTTAAATGCTATTCTGCTCACAGCACATTGAATATCCAAGGGTTATCTAAGTCTGTTCCTGTTGTATTAATTTAAAGAAACAGCATTTTTACAATCCAAATACCACTTCATTTTTGGTTGCTCAATTCTTTTGCGAAATTTACATCCAGGGGTTAAGCGTTCTGCTGTTGTGACTAAAAGAAACCGTCTTTTTCACCGCCAAAAATACATTTTTCCTGTAGCATAATTCATAACTGAATGTTAATTACAAGTTTTTCTCTTGTTGTGTAGCGTAAAATACACGCCATTGTAACACGCTACAAAGCTGTTAGTTTTTGGTTGCTCAATTCTTTTGCTCAATTTACATCCAGGGGTTAATTAAGCGTTGTTGTGCTGCTGTTGTGGTGACTAAAGAAACCATTTTTTTCACCGCCAAAAAGACATTTTTCCTGTAGCATAATTCATAACTGAAGGATAATTACAAGTTTTTCTCTTGTTGTGTAGCGTAAAATACACGCCATTGTAACACGCTACAAAGCTGGTAGTTTTCGGTTGCTCAATTCTTTTGCGCAATTTACATACAGGGGTTAATTAAGCGTTGTTCTGCTTTTGTGGTGACTAAAAGAAACCGTCTTTTTCACCACCAAAAAAGACATTTTTCCTGTAGCATAATTCATAACTGAAGGTTAATTAAGCCTGTTTGTGCTTTTACATTCAGTGAAATACACAGTGTTTTTAAACGGCACATACAAGTAAATTTTTCTGGCCATTTGTGGGAGCGCAATTTATATCCAAGGGTTACCCAAGCTTGTTACTGGGTTCATTTGGAGTCAAATACAGGGTGTATATTTATCATATACAGATATCTTCATCAAACAGTGTCTGTACATTTTAGAACAAACAGTATGTCAGACAGAGAGGTGGCAGGCTCTTCACCTGCGAGTGGCAGTGGCACAAACATTCCTGGAGCAGACCCAGGTCGCAGCACAGCAAGGCGACGTCGCAGCAGGGGTCACTCAGTGAGGCCACAACTGCCGCTGTCATCTAGGTCTATGACTAGGTCATCCACTTCCTCCCAGATGACATCTGACAACCCCAGCCAGAGTCGGTGGAAACCTCAGACACAACCTTAGTTGGCATGGCCGGGAGTGTGTCAGCGGCACTCTACTGTCCTCAACCAGCCTCTGTCCAATCCGTTTCCCTCAGACAGAGTTCTACTATGTTGTCTGGTCTCAGTGCCACTATACAGCGAGGATGAGGAGGACAGTCAGCAGCTACTTGGCAGCGAAGAAATGGGGCCAATATCCCTGCTTCTTTGCAGTAGGAGGCAAAGTATAGATGTGGAGAGTGGCATGGGAGGTCATGTTGTGAGGGGTCAGCCTCTGCATACCAAGACCGGTGATGAGGACAGCAGTGACGATAAAACAAAAAATCGATGATGATGTAGCCGACCACACTTGGGAGCCGGGTGAAGCAAGGGCTTCATCATCGTCAGTAAAAGAGGGCGTCAGCTTGCGCGTCAGGCAGCGGCGCAGCCAGCAAGTGGGTTGTGTGGCCGTGAGTCAGCAGGATAGCAGCAGTGTGAGGTTGGGAGCCAAGCGGCCACGGGGTAGAAAACCCGCTTCGCAGGTCCAAGAAGGTAGCGGCATAGGGGCTCAGCGAGGCAGCGGTGGTAGTAGTCACTCAGTTTGGAGATTTGGCGGTAAAATCAGCTAATCTGCGGTGTGGCAGTTCTTTGCTAAGACACCGGAGGAGCCGAATATGGGCATATGTAGAATCTGTGGGCAGAAAGTGAAGCGTGGCCAGGGAGCTAACGTTGGCAATGCATCAACACATGCAGCGTCACCATCCGGTGGCCTGGGAGAAACATGGCTCAGATGTGGTTGTCCATCCTGCCGCCGCAGCAACAGCAGCAGCAGCGCCCAGTGGCATGCATGCCATTGCAGCCAGTCAAGGCTCCACCACCTCTGCAAAAGGGAGTTGTTTCTCTTTGCCATCATCTCTCGGTCCAGATGCACTCTGCCACCCCAGTTAGAAGGTCCGCTGGACTACTGGGCAGCCAAACTGGATGTGTGGCCGCAACTTGCCGAGTTTGCAGTGGAGAAGCTGTCCTGCCCGGCCAGTATTGTGGCATCAGAGCGGGTGTTCAGTGCAGCGGGGGCCATCGTTACCCCAAGGAGAACCCGCTTGTCCATGGTAAAAAGTTGAACGACTGACCTTTGTCAAGATGAATCAGGTGTGGATCGGCCAGGATTTCCACACACCAATGCCTTAGGAGTCAGACTACTTCAGCCACAACGCCCCACCCAAACTGTGACAAATGAGTCTGGGTTCAAACTACCTGCCTCAGCCACTATTCTGATGCCGCCACCCGCTTGATGCCACACATCTGCTGACAGTTTCTCCATCTGCCTCGCACCATCTTTACCAGGGACTGGTATTGCCACCCACCTCCACACTCTGTCATTGTGACACTCTGTGGCCTACTCCTGTTTTTGGCACCTCCAGAATGTCATTGTGCCACTGTCTGACCTCATGCTACTGCCGTGACCTCCACACTGTGTCATTGTGCCACTCTGTGGCCTACTCCTGTTTTTGCCACCTCCAGAATGTAATTGTGCCACTGCCTGACCTAATGCTGCTGCATGCTGCCGTGCCCTCCACACTGTGTCATTGTGCCACTCTGTTGCCTACTCCTCTTTTTGCCACCTCCAGAATGTCATTGTGCCACTGTCTGACCTCATGTTGCTGCTACCGTGACCTACACACTGTGTCATTGTGCCACTCTGTGGCCTACTCCTGTTTTTGCCACCTCCAGAATGTCATTGTGCCACTGCCTGACCTCATGCTGCTGCTTCTGCCGTGCCCTCCACACTGTGTCATTGTGCCACTCTGTGGCCTACTCCTCTTTTTGCCACCTCCAGAATGTCATTGTGCCACTGTCTGACCTCATGCTGCTGCTGCCGTGACCTCCACACTGTGTCATTGTGCCACTCTGTGGCCTACTCCTCTTTTTGCCACCTCCAGAATGTCATTGTGCCACTGCCTGACCTCATGCTGCTCCTGCCGTCACCTCCACTCTCTGTCATTGTGCCACTCTGTGGCCTACTCCTGTTTTTGCCACCTCCAGAATGTCATTGTGCCACTGTCTGACCTCATGCTGCTGCTGACGTGCCCTCCACACGGTGTCTGTGTGCCACTATGTGACCTTCTTCAGTTTTTGCCACCTCCAGAATGTAATTGTGCCATTGTCTGACCTCATGCTGCTGCTGTGGCTGCTGCCATCACCTCCACTCTCTGTCATTGTGTCACTCTGTGGTCTACTCCTGTTTTTGCCACCTCCAGAATGTCATTGTGCCACTGTCTGACCTCATGCTACTGCTGCCGTAACCTCCACACTGTGTCATTGTGCCACTCTGTGGCCTACTCCTGTTTTTGCCACCTGCAGAATGTCATTGTGCCACTCTCTGACCTCATGCTGCTGTGGCTGCCGCTGTCACCTCCACACTCTGTCACTGATGCTGCCACCTGAGCTCTCAGCTTGTTTTTTTCCAGCTTTCGCTGCCATGACTTTATCAGGCTACATTCCCGCTTGAGTTTTTTGGTCAGTTTTGCCCTCTTAAGTGCCCAGGGAATTTTATAGTGAAGCGATTCTAAGAGTGGCGGCAGTCATGTGCGTGTCATACTAAAACACAACATTGTATGAAGACCAAACCAAGGTCCCTCTGCATATTTAAGCATGGCACAACATTATACAGCACCCTGCAGGCTCTGTGCAGCCTGGAAATAGCTGTTTTTTTAATGCAATTCGTCCCGAAGTCATTCGGACCGAAACTAATTTTGTCGGAAAATTCGGCGAAGTCACCGAATCGAATTTTTGAGAAATTTGCCCATCTCTAATGATGATATGGTAGTACCGGATTTTGAATGGCATTTTAACAGTCCCGGGTAGACATAGCCTAAGGCTTTCTATACGTTTTCGTCAGAGCCCTCCGTAAAGTAGGATGGACTTGGCTGCTAGAGACCCAGGTTGCCTCACTAGAGAGGTGTAGGAAGAAGAATGGGGAAGACAGGATGAACTAGGGAGAACAGAGGATACAGGAAAATACACAGAGCATACAGACGTGGTCAGGCTACCCGAGGTCAAATACCAGGAGAGTTCATAGAACCAAATTGAGGAGAAAAACAAAGCAACAGGTTGAAGTAAAAAAAAAAAATTACTTTCAAAACCACAAGTAGCACAGGGTAAAATATCCAGGATACAAGGAGCAATCACAGACACTATCTTAGAGGTAGACAGGTCTAAATACCCTGTCACAGATTGGGCACAAGTACAGGAGTCTGATTGGCTCCTCTGCTCCAAGTTCAGGCTAAGGCTAGGTCAGAAGACATGAAAACCTTAAGAGGACATTGCAAACCTAACACATAGACATGGTATGGTATAGCCTTGGTTTCATGTAGCTCTGGGGTCTCGGGTTCAATTCCAATCAAGGGTAATGTCCGTATGAAGTCTACACTTTGTTATTTTTAAAGCGAGACAATCTTTACATCAGTTTACAATCTTGTGGTCAGAGAACTAAATTTAATATTTAAGTAATCCAATGAGTACGTGGAGGAGTTGAAGCAGCAGAAACCTAATACAGAGGCAATCTGCTCTTCACCACATTCCTAAAACATTTTCCTCTGACTACAGGAAGTGCAAATTGCAGACAGAATGTAGCTTTTGTAAGCAAATTAAAAAGATAGTTGCAGATAGACGCTGCATTTCCTTTCTTATCATTCAGTTTTATGGATCCAAATATTTCCATAAACCTTTAAGTCATTTATATCACATTAAAGTTATATCATTACTTGGTTTCCATTTCCTCATTACAGAGCATTGATAAACCTCAGGGTCAGGGAATGGATTTTGAATGATACCAGATATTTCTTCTGTCAAGTTGACCTCCATGTTATTTTCCTCAGTGCCTGCTTAATTGTCTTAATGGCTTTAATTGGTCTAATAATCTATGAAATAGAGGTGGAACAATTTTTATTTTACAGTATCATTAGAGATTTTTCTAGCGTTTGAAAACAAAGTCATATATTTCATGTATTTCATTATCATTCCAACCGTATAATATACTGCACATTGAAGAATAAAATGGTTGCATGATATCACAAGCTTAAAGATAATCATTACTGTAGTAAATGTCAATTTGCATGTTCAGTCTTCCATAACGAGATGTGACAGAAAGATGGAGAGAGGAAAGAAAGACAGGTTAGAGAACAATAGACTTGGTGGAAGCAGGTATGAGTGAGAATTCAGCACAATTTTAATTGAAACAGCATTTCAATATATTATCAAATTATTTAACAAATACATATACCTTTCTAACCTGAATAGAGTGAGATATGTAATGTTGAGAAGCATGAACACTGAGGTGTATTACAAGGCCTACCTGTAGGCGAATGGAGAATTCCTGGAGGATTTTACATACAACTACCGTGTTTCCCCAAAAATGACATCCCCCAAAATAAGACCTACTGCAATTTTTTTCAAGTTTAGAAATATAAGGCCTCCCCTGAAAATAATACTACCTAGTGGAAGTCATTGCTGCAGCTCCCTCCATACCATACATTAGTGTTAGTAGATCATTTAGATAGGTCTTACCTTGTGTGGGAGGCTACCTGAACAAGAAGTACTCATTTAAGGAAAGTGCTATTGCTAGGCATGAGAGATTGAGGCCAATGCTTCTAAAACAAATGGAGTCACAAGAAATTCACCATGAAATTCAAGGTTTGGAGAGTGATGATGATGTTCCTGAAGATAATGACATGGTAAATGTACCATAGATGTACATGGAAATAGAGTCATAAGAAATTCTTGATGGAATTCAGAGTTTGGCTGGTTATGCTGATGTTTGTGATGACAGGACTAACAAATGTTGATTTTTTTTGGTTCAACAATAAATATGAAATCTTGTTCATGGAAAAATAAGACATCCCCTGAAAATAAGATCTAGCACATCTTTAGGAGCAAAAAATAATAGAAGGCACTGTCTTATTTTGGGGGAAACAGAGTATGCCAAAGAGCAGAGTCCTGTGTTTGCCCTTAAAAAGATTTTGACTTTGCTGCACTAAACTCCCTGGTAACAACCCTCAGTGCAGTCTCCATTTAGTAGCAGCTGGCATAGAAATTTGGGGTGCAGGAGGATAAGGCAATACTCATGGTTGGAAAGGTAATAGGTTTAGTCATTACAATGATCAGGCAATGGGTCAGGGCAGGAGACAGACAAGAAAAATTGTCACATGGTAAGCTGGGTCAGAACTGAGAAATCACAGACGGTATATGCCATTGCTGTTCACTAATGTACAGTAACCTATAGCCTGAGCAACAAGGGAATTGGAAGTGTCCTATTAAAGAAGTCCTGTTTAGAAGACATAGGTGGACGAAGAAGGTAGCGGCATGCACTAGCCCTTTAAAATATGCAAGGACCAGCATACCTAGAACTTGGCTCCTTCACCTTCACACCCTCTGTTATTACTTTCATAGGAGTGGCTGAGGGTTCCAGGAAATGAAGTATGACAAGTAACTTCGTTGCTCCAAAAGAAAAAAGCAGCAACTCAGTACTCAGGAAATAAAAATATTATGACTACGTGTTACCCCAGGGCAAGTGTATGTCGGATGATCTGGATTTAATGCTGCAATCTCTGTTTCATTCTTTCACATTATCACAAGGCATTATGGGAAAGGAGCTGGGAAGCTCACTGCGCCCTCTAATGGTTGTAACAAATCATTAATTTACTTCTGATTCACTGAATCTTTGAGAAGAAAAAAGGAATATTAGTCAAGCCAAAATCACTCATCTACATACGACTGTTTCAGAGTTTTGTCCCTCATCAGTGTAGAGCAGAGCGATACTGCTTGACTTATCTTTATCAGAGTTGCAAGGGACAGTTGCTGGCTTCCAGATCAAAGGTGCAGTATTTCTAAAACTGCACAGTTTGAGAACTGTTCACATACTGCTTTGGTGAAAGTGTATCCAGAGTGGACAAATGTCACCATTGCGAATAAGAGACATGGAAACTGTTGAGTATTATATGCCATTGATGTGAGAAATAAATAAAGGTATGCAAAGGCAGACCAACACACTACAGTGGAGCAGCTCACCACCAAAGTTAACCGGGGGACTAACGGACATTTGTCTACAACAACGGTTCAGCAAACCCTACTGCAAACGGTCCTCTAAGGGTGCTTTCACACAGTGCAGTTTTGGTGCAGTTTTAACTGCGTTCCAATTCAACTGCCTTATTACTCCAAGCTTTTTTCACTAATCTAAACTGTTAGGAAAGTGAGTAATCAATTAGTGTGTTTGTAATCCACAAGACTTCAAACACAGTAATTGATTACTTACTTGATACACCTTTCTGAACAATATAGACGACTGACAGAAGCTTGCTGGTAATAAAGGTAGTTTAATTGGAGCACAGTTAAAACTGCACCAAAACTGCGCTGTGTGAAAGCACCCTATAAAGCAGAAAGATCATTACTGCATGTCTGCTAATGCAGTTGCATTGGCAGAAGAAGTTTCATCTTCACAGCAGTATCAGAATTGGATTTGTGCTGATTGGAAAAGGGCTGACTTCTTCAGTAAGTCATGTTTTTGCCTAATCAAATGGATGCACATTGGTGTGTCAGTCAAGAATTGTCAGAGAGCAAACACCCTGCAACCATTGCTGGAAAAACACAAGCTGGTGGTGGCAGCATTATGGTTTAGGAAAAGTTTTTTTTGGCATTCGCTGTGCATAGCACCTTCAAAATTAACGATGGGCCAATCATTACGAATAACCACAAGAGTGGTGTAAAGAAAAATATCAGTACACCTATGATAGTAGAACCACCACAAAAAGTAATATACAAAACTAAATCTTTATTTGAAAAAATAAATGTGATCAAAGAAATTTTTAAAAAGACAATGAATAAAAATAATGGCAATAATACTGCAAAAGATGTGACAACAAGACCCACCACTCCTAAATATATATCTCAATACACAAAGAGAATTACCCACTCTGCAATAACAATACCACATGTATAAGTATACATACAATAATAGAAATACACGACCTTAAGTAGAATCAATGACAGATGGTAAACAGTCACATCAATGGAGGGTAAGGACTGGAGATACGTGACCATTTTTGGCATTCTGTGTCCATGTGGAAGGCACTCTCAACCAATTTGGCTATGAATCCCTCCTTGCAGATCACATACACCCATACATGCTGATTGTCTTTCCTGGGGTGAACACGATCTTCCAACAAGACAATGCGACATATCGCATGGCTAGAAATGTTCAACATGTTTTGGAAGAACAGGGCCAAGACTTCCAATTACTTTGGACACACACTAATTCTACAGACTTAAATTCAGTTAAGCATCTATGGGACCACCTGTGGAATGCTCGTGACAATCTACCAAGATCTAATTGAGTCACTCCTCTCTAGCTGTACATTGCAGTTACTGTGGATATTAGTTGATGGTCATAATAATGTGTTATTCTTTGCGCTATATTCTCTTCCTATATTTGTCACAGACATATACCTATGAATATGATTGGGGTGGGGGTTGTTACTGTACCCTTATTTTCATATTCGTTACTTTCGCCCAATTTCTGTATTTTTTCTGCAAATAAATACAATATACATAGCAAGTCAAGAAGTGTGTGCTACAGCTTCCTTTCATACACTCAGATCCTCCAGACGATATATCATATATAGAAAATCTGCTGACACTTATGTAATGGGAGATAACCAGTTTGAACAAAATTAGTTTTTCAAAATGAGAACTCAGGATTTTTTCAATAAAATGATCCCATCTATTACATGCACTGAACTGGAGGCACAACCTGAAGCTTTCTTAGAAGGGTCAGAGAAATTAAAATCGAATGGAAGTCTTAGCCTTCCTCACAAAGTTTATTATCTGTCAGGAGGAGGTAAAGGGTTTGGAAGAGAAGGAGTGAAATATTTATAACTCTGTATATATTCTAATGCCCTCAAGAACATTACTTCTGTATATACTGTTGAAGAACACATTAAGGCCGTGTTCACACGGCTTATTTGTCTGCGGATTGACGCTGTACTCCGCGCCGGATTTGCGCTGCAGTACGGCGCCAATCCGTTGCAGTAATTACGGTAATCCACTGCTCTCATAGAGAACAGTGGATTCCGTCGCTCTTCCCCGCCCGGCGAATCCGCCGGGCGGGGAGAAAGTGACATGCACATTATTTACGGCGCGGACGCGCCGTATGAGATAAAGCATTGTCATATGGGCCGGCGGGCTACTCCCCCGCCGCGCTCCCGCCCCGCCCGCGTCCTGCCCCTTATTCACGCCGGAATTGCGAGCGCAATCCGGCTCACAAATCCGGCGTGAATAAGCCGTGTGAACGGGGCCTAAAGCAACATGGTTATTGAGTGTTTGGACCAAACATGGGTCTATAATGCATGATCATTTTCATCTATGAATTGGAAATCTGGCCTAGTATCCTAAATTCATAACTATTGCTACTAAAGCAAAAGCAAATTTACCTAGATAAGTCAATATTAGCTTACTCTTCCTATGTGTCCAAAAGTGATAATTGCTGCTGTTATCATCCAGTAGCAGCCATGACTAGTTCTCGGGTCTCTCATCAATTACTCTACATTCAGTGCATTGCCCAGACTGTGAAATGTTAGCAATGGACACTTTCATCAACCATTACTTTTCACACCTTTATCATTGTTCAGTCTTGTTAAAGAGAACTATAATAAATGTGATCCAAAATATAGCAAAATGTGTAATTTATTTTCTTTTTTTGCAAAAATCTCTCATTTTCGCTATAAACCTCTCTGCATTCAATTCAGTGGTTGTCCTCCAATTCCTGGAGGAAATAATTTCCCCACCAGTAATATTCATATACTACAGTAAAAATGGAACAACTAATTAAAATTGTATTTGAAAGGGTCTTCTTATCAGGCTGTTTCACAGAGCCTGCTCTTCACAACTAGCTCCCACTTCCTGTTAAGGCTGTGGGTAGTTCTACAGCATTGATTGACATTTCAGTCTATTCCTAGCTGAGCCTGTTAGTGGAACATTTGGTGATGGAAGGGTTTTAACAGCAGGGCAGAAGGCTACAGAGTTCTAAAGGGTTAAAGTTTATCAGTTAGAAACATAAATAAGCTCCTGTGGGGCTAATAAGACACAGCAGATAGTGAGGTCACCATCCCGGTCAGGGCTGCTACAGCATGGAGAGGTGGTGGACAGCAGAAGATAAGAACTGCTCTAACTCTGGAAGTTAATTTAGAAAAGTAAAGTAAATAATCTTTATTTACCTTTGCCTACACGTTTAGAACTAATCAATGTGATGGGAATACCCCCTTAATTCATAACTCATATTGTCTTTCCTAGAAAACATATTTACAATCAATATGTTTTAATAGGAGGGGATCCACCTTGATTCTGCACTTTTCTAGATGTCCCCAACTCCTGGTCAGTCTTCTGGGTAGAAAGGAATATACAGTACTTAAAGCACAACAAACATGGGCAAAGCTAAAGGCTCATAGGCCCTTTTGTGAAACGTTAGCTTGGTCCTACTTTCCCCTGGGCATTTACTTCTCATGGTTGTAGACCGCTACTTTTTAACAATAGGTTCCCTACTTGGCTTGGCAGATGCCTGCTGTGTAGCATACCACGGAAAATTATTCCAACTTAGATAATCAAATATACCAAATAAGAAATAGTAACTACATGTCTATTTTGCATGATATATCTCATCTACAGGCCTAACCTCTTCTTAACAGGCCTCTCCTCTCACTAAAAAGATTAAAAACAATAATACAAACAATTTAAAAAAAAGTAAGGGCCACATGTATGAATATTGTCTAGGTCTAAAACCATTTTTGTTGCCTATAACAACCAATCAGAGTGCCCCTTTGATTTCATATAGCGCTCTGGGAAAATGAGAGGGGCGCCCTGATTGGTTGCTGTGGGCAACAAAGAGCTTTAGACCTAGAGAGTTTTCATACATGAGGTCCTAAGTTTTATATTATGATATTTTGATTTTTATTATGTAAGGCCCTTTTATTTGCCAGATAAATTTAAGTTTTCTTTGACACTATTATGGGTTACACAACAGTTTTTGACAGCTTTTCGTTCCATTTTTTTTATATTGGATACAGCAAAAAATGCAGTTCTGTTATGAATTTTTATTTTTGCTGCACTTACAGTACTGATTAAATAACATGATTATTATATAGACAGAGCGTTATGGATGCCGCAATATATCTTTTTACATAATAAAGTGTTTTGTTTTGTTTTTTAATTAAGGAAATAGGGGTTTTGTGTTTGCATTTCTTTATTTTATTTTTGATATGACCCAAAAAAAATTCTCCCTTTTTTTTTCATTTGATCACTTTTATAATACAAATGGAATAGACCAGAGAAAGGGGCAAAAGAGAAGCTGAGAGGAGTCATAGTTTTGGTCATCTCTCACTGTTGTCACAGCAGCTTTAACTCCAGTCATACCTTCATGCCCTGTTTCGGGACTTAAACAGTCAAAAGTATGTCGGCCCTGCCGTGTGGAGTAGATGGCAGTACCCTTACCCCCAGGGGCACACTCCATGATGGTGGTGGTCCTCTCCTATTGTATTGATGTTTCAGTGCTGTAGGGAGGTGCCCGTGATGTTGGTGCACGAAGCAGGCGTAGGGTTAAACGTTGGCATCAGGCATCTCTTGACCCTTTTATTTCTCAGCAAGTTTTTAGACATGGCATCTCTCTTTCTTAAAGTTACAATCCTTTCCACACCTGTGTTGCAGCTAGCAGCCATCATAGGTTCCCTTCTAAAACAGTCCCTTATTTGGATGTAGCCTTAGTACTGCAAGGAGTTCGCAAACCTCAAGAGAACTGACATCCTAACACTTCCAGATAGACTTCAGGAGGATGGTGGAACGACCCCAGGAAAACTGGATCGGGCCAGGCCAAAGGCAATTCTGGACAACAGATTGGGCATTAGGCCAGCGGGGGGCTTCCTATGCGCTACCTGTGATGTACACCTCCCTAGTGTACCTATCTAAGGGAATCCTCCACCCAGCTAGGCAGAAATCCCTGCAGAAGAGTCTGTATTGTCCAAGCAGAGACTATGAATGGTCTATGAATAAGGCAATGGGCCTTTCCAGCTGCAATCTGGAGTGTTCCCATGCTTCGAAGGGTTAAGTAGGAGAAGATGAGGATCTTCTCCTGTGATCTGACAAAGGTTCAGACACAGGTATATCCACACACTATATAACTAGCTAGAGCACACTATATTAAACTTGGGCTTATTTATAGCCTTTTTGCACCTGTCCCTAGCTCATACTTACCAACTCTCCCAGATCATTAGGGAGACTCCCTGAAAAGGGGGAGTCCTCCTGGGCTCCGTGAAGAGTTGGTAAAAATTCCCGCTATGGTTGGTTTTTCCAAAAATCAGGGGAAACCACCGGCAGGGGCAGAATTACTGCCGGGGGCCAGTTTGGGGGTTTTTTTTAAATTTGGAAACCCGGGCCCTATCAAGTTCTGGTAACTTTTTTGAATAAAATCTTGGGCATGCCCTTTTTAAAATATGTCCACAAAGACTTATTTTGGGCCCCTGTTTGGACGCCTTTATTTTTTTTAGAGCCAAAAACAGCACCCCAAAAACCCCGCCCGAAACACGCTTCCTAAAAAAGGGTTTTTGATGGGGATTTTAGACAATTTTTTTTAAACCCCTGCAAATTAAAAGCCAGGGGAAAAACCGTGCCAAAAATGCTTTCCAAAAAAGCGAAAGCCCCTAAATACACTAGTTTTAACATAAATGGGGTAAAAAAAAAGGGGGCCCAAAAACACAAGTTTACCCAAAGTTTGGTCGGTTTTTTGCCTAAAGGGTATATTAGCTTTTACCACTTTTTAAAATCTGAGGGGCTTTTTTTTTTTTTTCGGCTTTTGGGGTTTCTCTTTATATAGTGAAGGGGGCCCGAGTAAGTATCATGAGGGTGCTGCCCTTAAAAATTTTGGTTTCAAAAGGGGAAAAACCTTTGGGAAACCGGCTCTTTAAGGGAAAACTGGTTTTTAAAATAGTGTTTTCCCCGGGTTTGGGAAAGCTGGTTAGGAGATTCCCCAAAGTCCAGTAAAAATGAAGGAACCCCAACCCCTTATTTACTTTCCTTCAAAACTGTTACACAATGTTTAAAAAGGGGTTTTGGGGGGGCTTTTTTGCAAAAAAGGGCTTTTTCCTGTAAAAAAGGGGGGGGTGGCCCCCTCAAACCATCAAGGTGGGAAGCTTTTCAAAAATTTAAAAAATCTTCTGGGAAAGGGGCCCCTTCCAAAAGGTTTGGAAGTGTGCCCCAAATTTTTTTTTCAAAATATTTATTTTATTTTTAAATCCAACCCCCCTCTTAACAAAAGGGGGTGCAAAAAGGGGGCACTTTCAAATAACAAGTTGAACATCACACAAGTTCCCGCAGGGGTTTTTGGTCTCCGGAAGTACATTTTAACTAAACACAAAAAGGGGGTTTTTTGCTTTAGAGGTTAGGTCATCATAGGTACCCGGGGGAAAACAACATATATTTAAGGGGGTTTTGCATTAAAAATCAAAAAGTAGTATACCCCCAAGGGGGGGGGCGTGGGATGAACGGGGTTTTTCGCCAGATATCTGGGCTTTTTTAGCCCGATATTTCCCGTTCAGATCCCTTCACTACATTTTTAAATGGCCCCCCTGCCTTTATCAGGGGGCATTTCATAGGCCTGTTGGCACTTGTAAAACGCCCTTGATTTTTGGGGGGCGGGGCGGGAGATTTGGGTTTCACTAGAACCCTACGAAAACTATTGATTTTTTAGCGTCACTACGGGGATTTCTAATGCGTTATTTGCTGAAAAAAGGGAAAGCACTTTCCCCCTTGGGATTCCTAGCCAGAAAAGTTCCTCAAGCCAGATAGGGTCCTGATTATTACCCCCTTGGGAGGTGTGTTTAAAAAATAAGCACATTAGGGGGCTATTATTTTGCGCATGAAAAATTTTTGGGGTTTTTAAAAAGAAAAAAATTTCCCTACAAAGTGGCCCAAGGAGTTTAGAAGACAAAAGGAAGTTAAAAATGTAATTACACCCAAAACAATTTTATTTCCTATGCTAAATTATTATTTCCCGTGACAGGAAAACATAAGCCCCCCCTGTGTTTCCGTTAAAAGGGAAATTTTTTTATTATCGGAAAGGGCCCTATAATTTTAAACATTAAAGAAAAACGTTTTAACCACCTCGGGCAACCCCCCGGATCGGGAGGGCTTTTAAAATACCCTTATGGGGCCCCCTGCAAAGCACATGGCATCATTGGGTTTTAATACAATTTCCCAATTTGTGCCCAGGGGTTTTTTCCATCAAACCCAAAGGCAAAAAAGTGGATTTTTTTTAATTCCGGAAAAGACTTTTTACTGGAAAAGGAAAGGAGCCCCGGAAAAGGCCCCAAAAGAGATTGGGGTTTTTATAGAAGGGCTCTAAAATAATGGGGCCCCAATTGCATTGTGGATTTGGGGGCCCCACAATTTTTATAAAAAAAAAATTTTGACTTTCATACATACTATTTAGGGGAAAAAAACTTTGAATTAATTTTTTAAATTCATGTTTTTATCTGTCCTTTGGGGTCTTGAGAGCTATGGTTTGTTTTTTGTTTTTTTTGGGAAAACTGGGAATTTTGGGAATCTTGGGAAAAATGTATTTTTTATTAAATTTCCCCTGTAAATACATTCAAAAAAGCTACCAAAAACAATTCTCTGTGTTTGATACCCCTCAATGGGAAAATTTTTTACAGGTTTTCCCCAAAAAATACGATATTTCAGAAAAAGGGGAAAAGATTATTATCAACTTTTTAAATTTCCCTTTTCTCATGGGGCCCCCCTTTGGGGAAAATGCCGTGTATGGGCCCCGTGGGAAAAAAACAGCCATGGGCCACTATGGAGGTTTGGGGGACCCAAAGGGGGGGTTTAAAAAACCAAGATCAAACTAGCTTTCTTTCCCTGGCCCCTTTAGGCCCCGCACCATGCAAACACTTGACTCCAAAAACGCATTTGTGGGGCTTTGGATCCCGAAAAAGCAGCTACAGCTCCTAAGGTGTGGGGCAAGGGGGCCTTTGGCCCTGCTGCCCAAAGGGGCCCGTGGCAAAATTTCTTTCAATCCATGTTTGGGTATGCCAAATGAAAAATAAACCATTAATAAAAAGCTTAGCGTAAACCATACCACACTAAAAAAGACAAAGGGCATATGAAACAAAAAAATTAAGGAATCCCAACCCCCTAAGGGTTTCAGTGGGCCCTTGGGGGGGTTTTAAAAGGGGTTTTTTCCAACAATGGGTTTAGCTGTTAACAATTTGGGAAAGGGAAATGAAGGGCTATTACCAAAAACATTTTTGTTTTAATTTTGCTTTTTTCAGGTATTTAAAAAAAAAAAACTCCTCTTAATTAAGTTTTCTCCAGTTTGACCAGGGCCCGGGGCCCCGGGGAAAATTTAAAAAACAGCCCTGGGAAAAAGCCCCCCAGGCCCCACATACAATATTCCCTTAAAAAAAATTTTCCCCTTGTTTCGCCCCCTCGCCACTTTTTCTTTAAAATAAACTACACTGTATAAAGGTTTCTTTCACATGGAGCATTTTGGTTTTCATTTTTTTTTTGTGCAGAAAGGCCCGAGCAGTTAAGCTGTACAAATTTCTACACAAAAAAAAAGGGATCAAAAAAAAAGGCCAAAAAAAAAAAAAAACCCCGTGTGAAAACAGCCTACACACAAGCAAGAAAGAAACGGGGGGTGCAGAAAAAACCCCTTTATCAAAAAAGTCAGGTGTGGGGACTTTTTTTACAATCCCGGGGACAAGCCCACAAATGACACTAAAAATAACACCAACATAAAACCCACAACCCCCCCAATCACATTCCCCAGTAGTCCAAAGGGGCCCCCATCACATGAAAAAGCACCGATTAAAAAAGAAGGGAAAAATGACCAATGACAGCGGGCTCACAGGAGAAGTTCATCTCTGATGGGAGTTGTTTTTCTTCTCCCTTTTTTTCTTCTGGGCCCCAAAAAATTTCCCTGATGTCTTCCTGGAAAGAGTTGTTCCCTTTCATTTTTTTTCCTTTTCCCGGTTCAAATGCAATTCTTTTCCCCGGGCCCCTAGGGCCTTTAGAATTTCCACAAATACATTTTTAAAACTCCTCTCTTTACCAACACTTTTTTCCCATCAATCCCCAAAATCGATGTTAGGGCCCTAAAAATTTTGAAATTTAAAAAAAGTCAATAAGTGGATGTAAAAAGGTAGACCCCCATTAGTAGGGAAACAAAAGCCCTTCCTCCTTTAATTTGGTAGGGAGACGGGCCCCACTCCATAACTAGCCAGGTAGCTGGGGGTGCCCCCCAGAAATAGGGCCCGGTAGTTTTGGGGCTGCTCCCAGTAACTAGCCAAAGGGACTGGGGGTTCCCCCAAGGGGAAATTGCCAAAGGGGCTGGGGCGGCCCCAGTAACTAGGCCGGTAGCTTTGGGGCTGCCCCCCGGGAACTAGCAAGGTAGGGGGGCTGCCCCCCGTAACTTACCCCGGTTAGCTTTGGGGGGGGGGGCCCCCTTAAAATAGGGCCCGGTAACTGGGGCTCCCCCAGTAACTAGCCCGTTTGCTGGGGCTCCCCCCAGTAACTAGCGGGGGAAGCTGGGTTTCCCCCAAAAATTAGCCAGGGTTTGCAGGGGTGGGCCCCCGTAATTAGCCAGTTAGCTAGGGCTGCCCTCCCCCCAAAATTTGCCAGGTTTGTGCCAAAGGGGATGTAAAAAGCCCCCGGGAGGGGGCCAAATAATTAGGGGAAACAGGGGCCCCTATGTACCAGGCAGGGCCAGTAAGTAGCCAGGCAGGGCCGTATGTAGGCGGGGAGGGCCCAAAAGTAGGGAGGCAGGGCCAAATTATAGGGAGGCAAAAGGGGCCCGTTATTTTGGCAGGGAGGGGGCCCCTATGTAGCCAGGGCAAAGGGGGGTTTTAAAAAGGCAAGGGGAAGGGGAGTATATGGGGAGGCAGGCAAAGGGGTGATTTTTTGGTTTGGGCAGGGACGTATATTAAAGGGAGGGAGGGAGGGGGGATTTTATTGGGAGGCAGGCAGAGAAGTATTAAGGGGAGCAGACAGGGTTGGTATATAGGGGAGGGGGGGAGGGATATTTGGGGAGGCAGGCAGGGGCTGAAATATTGGTAGGCAACAGGGCCCTAAAAATAGGGGCCCGGGCAGGGCAGTATATAGGCAGGCAGGGGGTTGTTTTTGGGCCGGCAAAGGCCCGTATATAGGTTTGGGAGGCAAAGGGGGGTGATTTTATAGGTGGGAGACAGGGGGAAGGGATTTTAGCCGGCGGGGGAAGTAATTTTAGGGGAAGGAGGGCAGCATATAGCCAGGCAGGGCCCGTATATAAAGGTTTGGCAGGCAGGGGCCGATATATAGGTAGGGGAGGGCAGTATGTAGGTTGCAGGCAGGGGAGTTTTTATAGGTAGCAGGCACGGTAGTATATAGGTACAGGGAGGGCAGTTTTGTAGGTTTGCAGGGGAGGGGGGAAAGGGTAATAGGTAGCGGCAGGGGAAGGGAAATAGGTAGCAGGCAAAGGGTAAGTATAAGGGAGCGGCAGGGCAGTATATAGGGAAGGGAGGCAGGGGGAGTTTTAAAGGTAGGCAGGGCTCGTAGTTTAAAAAAATAAAACCCTTTTCCCTTAAACCTTTTTGGTCTCTGCTTTCCTTTTTCCTTCCCCCTTTGGGCCCGGGGCCGGTGGGGAGCAGAGCGCGGGGGGGCCCGGGCGGCCGGCCGATTGGGCTTTATTAAAATCGCAAAGCTTGGGCCCCGCGGCCTCCTGGGGGTGGGGAAAAGGAAAAGGATTTAGAAGGGCCCCGGGTGGGTTTAGGGCCCCAGCCTTCTGCCTTTTCACCTGGGGCAGGCGGGCGGCCGGGGGAAGGGGTGCATGGCTGGGGGCGGGGACCCGGGGCCCTCCGGGCCCGGGGGCGGGGGGGGCCCCCAACGGCCCCCTTTTTTGGGGCCCGGGGTCCGGTCGCAGGTTTCGGGTCGGGTTTCGGGGCCCCTGTAGGTGCGGGGCCGGCGGCCCCTTGGGCCCGCGGGGGGGGAAAAACCCGGCCCCTCCGGGGGGGCCCGTCCCTCCCCCCCGGGCCTGCCGCGCCCAAATTTTCCCGGGTTGCCCTATGGGGAGTCCGGGCCTGGGTTTTTGGGCCTCTTTTCCCCGCCCTTTTCATATTCTCTTGCTCTTAAAACTGCCGTCACTTCAACCATGGTGAATTAGCTTTCCCGCGAGTTTTTTATTACTAACAAACTTTGGTTTTTTCTTTAAAGGGGGTTTTTTCAAAGGCCCGTTTCACTGAGTCACAAGAAGTTTACACTCACTCTGTCTCCTCAGGCTGCGGGTTGATCTACAGCAGGGATTAGCATATTCAGCTTCCAGCTGAGCAGTTACTCTGACAAGTACTGGGGAGCTAATCATAATTAAATTAAAGCTACATATGCTTTGTGGACTGAATACAATGGCTTATCTGTACACAGAAGATAATCTTGTTAGAGATCATTAGCTTTCTCTGGACTTATCTGTCCATCTATGGGGTAACATCACTCCCTGCACTCTCATCTAATCAGATAATAGAGTTATGGTCTGGTATGCAGGTAACCATAGAAACCTATGTGCTCTCAAGAGCACATAAAATGTCTCTATCTCATGGCTAAAGTAAAATCAACAAAGCAATATATTTACAAAAAGTCTTCAATTAACAGTCCCTTCATTTTAAAAGCTAATTTTTTAGTGCGAAAACATCTTTAACTAAATTTGAAGCTTTCACTCTTTAAGCTCTGTAGCCTTGTGTAGTATACTTTATAAATCTCCTGTACTCATGTCAATGTAACAGAAATAGCTAGGAACAGTAGGGCTGATGTGTCAATCACTGCTATAGACCCTCCCATAGCCTAAACAGGAACTGTGTGTCTAAAGCGGTCTGTGACTCTCTAAAAATGCATGGTGAGAAAAAACCCTTTTTGTCTTCCGAACACCCACTTTGACATCCATGTGCCTTGAGAAAAAATTTAGACAGGGGTTGTCGTCTTGAAAAAAAAAACAAAACCTTAAGAATATTAAATGCATCGAACAAGCTCTTAGTTATTGATTGTTTCTTGTATTAGACTTATAGACTTATAGAATGCAACAATTAATAATTACTGAAATTTACAATAACCCATTTCATTTTTCGCACTACCACTTTCCATACAAAAATTCACCGTATTTCTTCTTGTTTCAATCAAAACAGACACCAACACAACATATTAATATGAAAAATACCTTCTTTATTATGTTCACCAATAGAGAGCACAAGTTAGCCTCCATATTTATACATTTATATCACAAGTCGGCTATATATGGACATGGAAATACAGTCTAATACTGTTGTACTTGCTCTATATGATAATGCAAATCTTAGAATAAGATTTTGACTGCATGGTACTTTAAAAAAGTGTGGCTCTGAGTAGCTTTAAAAAGTGGTGGAGAGACATTCAGCTTTTGACAATGGAAACCACTCAATCATAAAAGAACACATGCAAAGGTGTACGCTTGTCTTTCAAAAAAACCATTTAAAACTGTCGACCATCTGCAAAATTTTATGAGTTACAATGTTGTTTTACCTTCAGCTAGAACGGAAATTGGTGAATTTATTCTTTAATTCATTGGTTGCTTTCATCAAGAAATAAAAAGGGTTTAGTGCAAATCTACAGCAAAGGAATATTTGGCATGAAACTACCCCTAGAAGAGAATGTTAAAAAATATCCTCATCATAATGGTTGTGTATAACAGTCTATGTTATGTCATAGAAACCAAGATGATTTTTCCCATCCAATATACAAAATTAGTTGATTATTTTATTTATTGTAGGGCACATGGACATCAAACAGGAGGGACCTCTACCTAGACCCCTTCCATGAACGGAAGTAGAGACTTGCTAACAGGCAGCTCTTATTCCAGCATACTCATGTATATTAAGGATGGCCATTCATCTGCCTATCGCTTCCCCTGGCAAGATCAGCTATCTGTGATGATCAAGTACAACTGCCTGAATGAGCGGCATAACCAAAGCAATCTAAGACAAGGTAGAGAATCCAGGCACGGGTTTAATCAGTATGGTACCTGAAAGCATGGCAGTCCTTTAGGTTAAGACAAAACTACCTATCTCCTAAAGATAACGGGGAAGGAGATCCCCCCAGATAGATATGCCCAGTATATAAAAGAAAGAACCAAAAACTACAAAAACTAATACCTTGGGGCTCGATACAAATAAATAAAAAATAACCTTTAATTAGATATAATTAAAAAACAGGACAGACAAGTCCCTCTTATACCCTATTAATAGTCCCTAACACGACAGGCAGAGAAACCGCCTCAAAAAGGGCAACCCCGCTCCAGAACCTACCCTAAATACCCTAACCTCCCCCACCGGTACCAAAACCCAAAAAAAAAAAAAAATTCTCTGCTGGTCGTGTTAGGGACTATTAATAGGGTATAATAGGGACTTGTCTTTCCTATTTTTTAATTATATCTAATTAAAGGTTATTTTTTATTTATTTGTATCGAGCCCCAGGGTATTAGTTTTTGTAGTTTTCAGTAGGGATGAGCGATTATAATAGACAAAGTTGAAATCGCCGGGTTTTTTGGTTTTATCAAAAACTCCGATCACGCGATAATTTGGTGAGAACTGCGCATAATCATTTCTATCGCGCCCTTTTTTGCCTTCCTGTCATTTTTTTGGCCAGCAAATCACTTAGACATAGAGCAGGGGGGCTGGGTGTGCGATGTCATACTGTATGGTAGGTTTTTTCATTTGGGTGGAAAAATCACAACCTCGTTTTGCATGGAACCCCTTCCTGTTCAGCACAGTGGTTTTAGGGTTCAAAAAGAGCAGGATTGTGTTAGCTCTCTCCTCAATACACTCAGCTCAGCGACCAGTTCTCTTTTTTCACACAGAAACAAGCTTTTAGCTGTGAACCCATTGGGAACTTTAGGTGGGATTGGGAGAATTTCAGTTCTTTTTATTTTAGGCGAGATTTTTAAACCCCTTTAAGGGACGGGGGGCCACCGTCTTTTTGAGGGCGGCCGGTGCGGGTGGGTTTTCGTCGGGTTGCGAAAATTTTTTTGGGCCCGTCGTGCAGAAAAATCGGGGTTTTGGCGGCGCCCGGCGCCGAAAGCTGGGGCGGGGAAACCCCGTGGGTTTGAACAAACACACCCCCCAAACCCAGAGCATCTCCTGCAGGCTTTCGGGGGGGGGAGGAAACCTCCGCAACCCGATGCTTTAAACCTTTTGAATTTTTTGGGCGGCGGGGGGCCTTCCCGCACGCAATCAAAGGGACCCCCTCTCGGGTCGGTTATCGGAACGCCCGGTTCCCCCCGACAGACCCGGGGGCCCCGGCTGCAAAAAGTCACCGGGAAACCTAGCAGGGCCCCCCAGAGTTTGTTGTGAAAGAAGCCAGTGATTGGGATGCACTGTGTGCTTCCAAAATCATAAAAGAAAGAAGAAGTTGCCCAGCCCCAAAACCCACATTCTTCGGCTTGCAATAACTAGAACGCCGGGACCCCCTTCGGAGCGGGAACGTGAAGACAAGTCCCAAAAAACAAATGACCGGGCAAAATCCATTTGCTGTAAACTTATAATTTTTATTGGTTTTTTTGAATAAAACCAACCCCCCTCCATCATAGAAACTTTTGGCTCACTCAGGGCGAGTAGGACGCCCGTTTCGGACGATGCAAAGTCCTTTTTCATAGAAATAATGAGGGGCTACAAACACATACATTATATACAAATTTTTAAAAACAAACAAATACTTAAAACCTAAAATCGTTTGGAATGAAACCCTGTTCCCCCATAGCGCAATCGCACTTCCGGTCATTGACAAAAAAAAGGGGAAGTGACTCACGGACATGCGCAATATACCAAAAGATAAGAAACCTGGTGGGGGCAAGATCGCCCCTGCGCATTTCGCCCAAAGCTTAAACCCAAAAGGGGCCGGGCGCGCTTTCGCAATGAGGCAAAACCAGCATAATACGGGTGCGCTTTTGATGGACGGGACAAAACAAGGTAAAAACAACAGAATACAAATAAAACAAATTTTTTACTTAGTCCCCTTTCCCTAAAGTAAAATGTATGTTTTTCCCTATGTTAAAAAAAGGGGAAGGCATCTTTTGGGTTTAAATTATACAAAAAAGTGACTTTGGGAGTGCGGGAAAACCAATAAACCTGTAAAACTGTACTAAAAAAAGCTCAATAGGAAACATTTTTTTAAACCGTTTGAGATTAAGCCCTTTGGGGCACTGTGTTTTTGAGACGGGAGAAACCAAAAAGGCCTCTCGGTCTCGAAAAAACCCGACCCACACCCCCCCACGGGGGGGTTTAAAGGGGAACTCTCTCAATGCCCCATGATTTAAAGGGCTATTATAATTAAAAATTTAATAAAACTTCCCTGAAATGAGGGAAATTGGATCTTTTCCCGGCCCAGAGCTTTTGGTGATATCATTCAAGTTTTCCCAAAAGAACCGTGTCTTTACCCTTTTCTGGTAGTATTGCCTACAATATTGAAAGTTACATAAAAACAAAATTTTTGCCAGAAATTAAAATGGTGGGGAATTTGGGCAATTAAAAAATTTTGGGACGAATGAAAATGTTTTCCCTGAGGGCCTTTTTTATCCGGGAAAATGTGTACCATAATCCCAAAATTGCGGGGGTTCTAACGGGGCAAGTCCCCACCCTTGTAAGATCCTTATACTTTTACCCAAAGTAATTTTTTGGGAATTTTGGAAAAAACCCAAAGGTTTGGGAAAAAAATTTTTTTTCCCCCAATGTGGGGGGTTCTCCTAGATACCACTTGGCACCCCTTTAAAAGCAAATTACGCCTCTGGGATGGGACCCTTTCCACCCAATATGGGTAGATGTTTTGAGAAATTTTTACGAAAGCCCGAAAATTGCGGGGGTTAAATCTAAAACCAGACAACACTTTTTTTTAATTGGAAGAGCGTTGACAAAGGTAAACGATTAGATTTGTTAGGGGGTTAACATGATTCCCTGTTTTTTTAAATTTTTACAAAAACTACTGCTCAATCCAGCAATCCCTTGGGGTAACCTCTGAAAACCAAGTCGGGCCCAAAAAAGTTGTCCTTTCCCCCCTCAAAATCTGCCACCTATTGCAATTCCCCCTTGGCCCGCGTTAACCTCCGACTGGAATGGAGCGACGGTACCCCTCGGATTGAGCTCCTAAAAGGGAGAGGGGTTTACCTGATTTTGTTTTTTCCCAAAATAAA
Organism: Phyllomedusa bahiana; assembly: GCA_025379985.1. NCBI lineage: Eukaryota > Metazoa > Chordata > Amphibia > Anura > Hylidae > Phyllomedusa > Phyllomedusa bahiana. Next base: position 284,737 of record JAODAL010000590.1, read on the forward strand.
TGGGAAAAATGAATGACCGGGCCCCACAAAAAACCCGGGTTAATGTAAGATCCAAGAAAGAAAAAACGTTTTCCCCCTATGTGTTTGGGGAAATTTTTTTAAATTAAAGGGAAACCATTCAAAAATGTTACAAATGCCGGAATGGCAGGCACATCCCCTCCCAAATAAAACAGGAGGTCACCCCGATTACCTCCCATACCAGAAATTTTTGGGCATGGGAAAAGGGGGTTTTGAAAAAGTGAATAAAAATGTGTATTCCCCCCAAATGCCATCCCCAAAATTTGGCAAACGGGGGGAAAAAAATTTAGCCCCCATAGAGACTCCACGTACCGGGAAAGGTGGGATGACAGGGGAAAGGAAAAATAGTTTGTGGCATAAGAAAGTCTGCTAACAGACACAAAAAACCCAAGAAATTTCGTCAGGGGTTAAGGAAAATTTGTTTAAGGAAATTCAAATGCCTTTAAAAGCAACTTGGTGGGGAATGCAGGGTGAATAAAATTCCAACGCGCAACTCAACCATTTCATCCCCTCCCCCCAAAACACACGCTGCAGACTCCAATACGCCCTGTGTATCTTGTAATAACTGGGGATCCTGGAAACCAAGGGCTGTAAGAGGGGCGCATCCCCCTGAGAAACCCCTCCAAAAAGACCCAAAGCCCGAAAACAAAAGGTTTTTTCCCCAGGGGGGCCCTCCCCAAACATTTATGAATTTTTAGGGGGGGCATAATGATACCATTATCGAACATTCCCTAGCAGAAAATCTAGTTGTTTTTGGTCGAATCCCAGCCAAAGGAAAAAACCCTCCCGAATAATATATAAACTGTGCCCTAAACCCGTGGGGACCCTGGGGGAGCACCCGAAATGTGGGAATGTCGACAGATTTTGGGGCTACGCGGCCCGATGTATGCACTTTTATCCATTACCCCCATTTCCCCCCCTTTTGTCCGCCATCTGATCCCACTTCCAAATTTTTTGCCCAACTCCTTGTAAAACCCAGACGTTCGGAGTGTACAATTTCCCCAAAATTTGGGGGCCCAGGGAAAACCGTGGGGGACAGTCCCCGGGAGGTCCTTTCCCTTTAAAGTTTGAAACCTATCCATGGAGCCCTGCTTAAATTTAATGGATAGAAATCTCTGTTGGGATGTTTAAAAGGGGAGGTAAAAGGGCCCTGCCCTCCGGACTAGTTAAGTCCTGCAATTCCCCCAAAGTGAGGGATTTCCCTTTTTTTCTCTAAAATACATCCTTTGTAGACATTGGGAACTGACATTTGGGGACCTCAATATTGGCCACCTCCTCATGATCAAAAGTCCTCCCCTCCAAAGACCAAAAAAGGGGTTTAAGGTGAGGGAAAAGAACAAATTTTTTTTACAACTTTTAAAGTGGAAAACAAATCAAAATTATTCGTAAACCAAAATTTTTTAAAAACCCCAAAGGGTAAAACTTTATAAGGGCCCCCATCCAAATTAATCGAAGACAAAATTCCCAAAAAATCCCCTGGTTTTCATGGTTTTTCACTTCATTACTACTTGCGATTGCATCCTGAGGGTTTTCTGCGATGTTTTCCCCCCCCCCCCGGCCGCCTCCGGTTTTGACTCTTTTTTTTGCACCCCGATTGGGGATAATATATGGTTGGCTTTCTGCCTTACGCCGGGATAGAGATCCTCCAAACCCAAAAACTCTGGTGACATCCCGCTGGGAGCCCGAGGGCCCCGAGAGCCAAAACCCCCCACGTCCCTGGTGGTTTAAACCCCCTTTGGGGAAAACGAAAGGTCTGGGGTTTCAAATAATTTGGGCTGGGGGGTTGGAAAACTTCAATTTCCCCCTGCGTCCCCCTTTATAAACCGCTTTATTTCCCTAATCATTAAATTTCCCTTTTTGGGAATTTTTATTTCTTGAAATGTCCCCTGATGGAGCTCTTTTAACCCCTGGTTGATTTCCTCTTCCACTCTAGACATTGGGTGTCTCATATTTGGGGAAGGGAAACTAAAAGGAGGGGGCAGTTTTTCCCCTTTTTAGCTTCTCGATATCTTAGAAAATTTTTGAATTTAGCTTTCCCCATGTTTTACCACAAAACCTCAAAATTTTTAGGGAACAGGTTTTCTTTAGAAAGGGGTTCCAATTTTGTGACAAACCCCTGCGAGAAGACCGTTGTTGGCACTTTTTTTGAAACCTCAAAACCCCCGTGGGGCATTTCCCGGGGTTTGGGGAAAAAAAATTTTGGGGAGGGGGGGTTCCCGGAAACCCCCATACCCCGCCCTTCTGTGTTTTTAAAATTTTTATATTCCCTTTTAATTTTAACGTGAATCAGGGGACCTGGGAGCCAAGTTTGCCCTCCCCTTTTTGAAATACTAGAGGCCCGCCCCTTTTGGAGTTTTCCCAGCTATCTCCGTCAAAAATAATGAAGCATAAAAAAATGTTTTAAGGAGGTTTTTTGGTTTTAAGGGCACCCCTTGGGAATGGTGCACGAACACAAGGGGCTAAAAAATGTGAAAAAGAAGAATTTCAGCTCACCCACATTTATCCCCTTGCAATATAAATAGAACGCCAGGAACCCCCTTCGGGGGCAGAACGTGAAGTACAAATCCCAAGAAACAAATTGATCCACAACCAGTTGCTGTAAAACTAGAAATTTTTTATTTTATGAAAAAAACCAACACCTCCATATAGCACAGGCTCACTCGGCGAGTACTGGCGAGACAGAAGGGGCCCCTTTTGGTACCAGTTCAATACCACAGCCCCCCCAAATGGGCTTAACCCAAATTTTAAAAACAATGTTTCACTTTTGACTTTTTACAGTTACAGTTTTATATGGTCCCGCACCCAATGTCATTTTATGTATATTAAACAAAAGGGCCCCCCTTTATTTTACAAGGCAACATACATTTATATGGGGAAAGGTGCTAAAAAAACTTTTTTTTTATTTTTTTGTTTTTTTTACTTGTTTTGTCCCTTCCATCATAGCGCATATTATGCTGGTTTGCATCATTGCGCAGCGGCCCCCCTTTTGGTTTAAAGCTTTGGGCGACTGCGCAGCCGATCTTGCCCTTACCAGGTACTTCTTTTTTGGCTATTGCGCATGCCCCGGATGTCACTTCCTTTTTTGGTGTCACATGACCCGGAAGTGCGAGTGCGCTAGGGCGGAACGGTAATTCAGCGATTCGGTTAAGTATTTGTTTTTTTAAAATTTTATATAATGTATTGTTTGTACCTCTCATTATGCTATGACTAAGGAGTTGCATGCCGAAACGCGTCACTACTCGCCTATTGAGCCATGTGCATGGGGGTTTTGGTTTTTTTCATAACCCAAAAAAAATTTACTAAGTTTTTCAGCAAGGGATTCGCTGGATCAATTTGTTTCTTGGGGCGTCCTAATCCTGCCTGTGTCAGACTGACACAGATTGCATGTTTACAATATGAATTGCTAATACATTACAAGTGTAAAAAAAAAATAAAAAAAAATGTTAAACATTCCCTTCATGGGAGTCAAAAAAAATACAAAAAAAACCCCCTAAAAAGTGTAAAAAAAAAATAAAAAAAATAAATAATAAAAAAAAAAATAAATATTTAATAAAAAAAAATTTTAAAATTACACGCACAAAAAAACCTACACATATTTGGTATCCACCGACCTAATAACCCGTAGAATTAATCTAACAAGTTATTAAGTGTGAAATGTGAATGGGGTAAAAAAAAATTAAAAAAAAAAAAAAAAATTTTGTAAAAAAATAAAAAAAAATACTGCAATTTTTATAAGTGTACTTAAACTATTCCCTTATAAATACAACTTGTCCGAATAAAAAGGCCTCATCCAACTGCTCTTGAAAAAAAAAAAAAAAGTTACAAATGTTTAAACCAAGGAGGGCCCAAAACTAAAAAATGTTCTGGTCATTAACTACTTTTCGGGGTTCGGGTAAGGGGGTTTAAAGAAGCACTAGCCTTTACAGCCGCCGGGGGGGGGGTGGGGAGGTGGGGGGAACACAACAGACAGCAGGCTTTTTAAAAAAAAGTGTATATTTTTGCGCCCAGACTCTGCTTTTTAACCCACTTGAAATGGATTTTTTTTACCAATTTTGGCCCGCACACCTTGCCCCCTGATTTGAAATAGTACCTTTATTTTGGCAGCCCGGTTTTTTTCAAAAAACCCACCTTATACTTACATTGGGAAATACAGAAAATTATCTAGCAACTGCTGTTGTATTTCCATAGGGGCAAAAAACCACCTTTTATTATCTGTCCCAATTTAATTAGGTGTTTTTCCCTTTGGCGCGGGGCCATTTTTGTTCAAAGACCCACCTTGTACTTATATTACGATACAAAAAATTTGCTAGTAATTGCTGGTGAAATTTCACAGGTGCAAAAACCACCTTTATTTTCCGTACACAATTTAATTAGGTTGTTTTTCACTTTGGAGCAGCCCAGTTTTGTTCAAAGACCCCCTTATACTTACATTAGGATACGGAAATTTTTAGAAAACTGCTGTTGTATTTCATTGGTCAAAACCCCTTTTTTATCCGTAAAAACAATTTAATTACGTGTTTTCACTTTGGCGCAGGCCATTTTTGTTCAAAGACCCATCTTGTACTTATATTACGATACAGAAATTTGCTAGTAATTGCTGTTGTATTTCTTAGGTGCAAAACCCACCTTTTTTATCCGTACACAATTTTTAATTAGGTGTTTTTCACTTTGGCGCAGCACAGTTTTGTTCAAGGAGCCACCTTGTACTTATATTACGATACAGAAATTTGCTAGTAATTGCTGTTGTATTTCATTGGTGCAAAAAACACCTTTTATTATCCGTACACAATTAGGTGTTTTTCACTTTGGCGCAGGCCATTTTTGTTCAAAGACCCACCTTGTACTTACATTAGGATACAGAAATTTTCTACTAATTGCTGTTGTATTTCATTGGTGCAAAACTCACCTTTTATTATCCGTACACAATTTAATTAGGTGTTTTCAACTTTGGCGCAGGCCATTATTGTTCAAAGACCCATCTTGTACTTATATTACGATACAGAAATTTGCTAGTAATTGCTGTTGTATTTCATAGGTGCAAAAACCACCTTTTATTATCTGTATAACATTTAAATAGCTTTATTGCACTTTGGTTCGCCCCAGGTTTTTTCAAATAGCCACCTTTTACTTAAATTTGGATACAGAAATTTTGTAGTTACTGTTGGTGTATTTCATTGGTGCAAAAAACACCATTTGTTATCTGTATAACTTTTAAATAGCTGTATTGCACGTGGTGCGGCCCTAGTTTTTTCAAATAGCCAAGTTTTACGACAATTCTGATAGAAAAATTTTCTAGCAACTGTTCTCGTTTGTCATTGCTGCCAAAAACGCAATTTCTCATCCGTGTAACTTCTGAATAGTTTTATTGCGCTTGGTGAATCTCAGTTTGGCGCAGATAGTGCACTTTTATGATATTTTGTTGAAAACTATCAATTTTTTTTTAGTCCTACTGGGCAGTTGTAATCCCTGGGACTGAAGGAAGAACATTGTTGATTTTGTCTTACGGTTCTTACACCAGACCACATTTCACAGGTATTTGCTAGAAACAATTGTTTCTAATCCTAGTTGGCTGTAGGAAATTAGAGGGATTTAAGAATAGCTGTGATTTGCCGTCTTTCAATAAGAGACTGTTAAAAACTTCCATACTTTCTTAAATTTTTATGTTTCTGAACATGGAGGGAAATGCAGGTGGTGAGCGAGCAAAAGGGGGGGTTGTGGGGCATGGAGATAGAGGTACGAGAGAAGGTGCTCCTTCCAGTGCTGGCGACAGCATGCAAGCCGCGGATCGTGGGTTTTTGCAGGACCGTCGGCCTTTTCATCGCTGGGTAAAGGGCCCCTGTGAATTCAATTTACGAACAAAAGTCACCAATCTGTTTTTCCCGGTGTTGTCCTGCCCAGCAGCCAAACAAAATTGAGCGGATCTTCAGCACAGCTGGAGGAGTCTTTACAGAAAAAACGCATCGGCTTTCCAAGTTTAATGTGGATCTTTTTTGACTTTCATCATGTTAAAATCGGCCCAGGGATCTCTGAGATGTTGGGGCCCCCCAATTGCCGAGGTCCCCGATTAGTTCCCGGTTTTTCTCCCTTCCCAAAATTCCCTCTTCCAAAAAAAAAGGGGCCCCTTTTAAAAAATTTTTTTTTTTAAAATGTTCAGTACTTACTGCAATTTTTATTCTCATTTCCCAAAAAATTTTAATTTTGGGGTTTTTTTGGGGGTGAGGGTGACTGTAAAAGCACCCAAGGTTTTTTGGAAAAAAAGTATTCCATTTCCCTCACTTTTTCTTTGGGAATTTTTTTCGCATTGTCAATGTTTTTGGGGCCCATGGTGCTTTTTGGATACAGTTATAATCAGGGGCCTTTGGAAGGGAAAATGTGGCTTTAAGTGGCATTTCTCCCCCACAATTTTTAAAAAGTGGCTGGAAATCATTTTTATATTTTTTTGGGGGGGCATGTTTGGGTGGGATTTTCAGCTATAATCCCTGGTCCTTTTGGAAAAAGAAATGTGGGGTTCTAAGTGGATTTCTCCCTCACAATTTTTTAAAAGTGGCTGGAAGTCTTTTTTAGAATTTTTTTGGGGGGATGTTGCTGTGCAATAGCGCTATTTGTACAGGTTTCCCATTCTAAAAAATGTGGGGTTTTTAACAGACATTTGTTCTTCACAATTGTCAAGAGTGGCTCAAGGGTGTTATTTTGGTGTCTGTCAAGAACAGGAATAGGTAGGACACTGTTAATGGACACATATTGCAAAATGACTTGTTTTTACAAGATCTTTAACATAGCTAGCAATCCCTGTAGTGAGACAACCCATTTAATACAATAAAAAAAAGAGAAACAAAGACGTGGTGGGATTCCATCCTATTTTAAAAATGTGTTTTCTAGAATTAAACTACTAAAAAACTTGCATGTACAAAATAGCTGATACAAATATTCCTCTGAATTGTACAAGGGAGGTACAGGAAGACTTGAACAGATGTATGTTATTCAGAGAACATGGTGTATGGAGCCACTCGCACCTAAGAACAGAGACAATTTCCTCCAACACGTTGAGTAAAACGAGAAAAAGAATGCCAAGAAAAAGGGCACCTGGGTGAAACAGGAGCGTCAACCACCAGCATTTCCAAGTGAAGCTCAATTGGTCCGCACTCATATGGAGGGGCAAGCGCTCTCGTAGAGGCAGAAATTTCTCTAGCGCTACCCAGGTCTTGACTGTGTACTGAGGAAGGGTGGAGGTCTGAGCTCACACTTCCCCTTCCACACTCTGCTTCAGCACGACTGTTTTCGATGCTGCGTCATAAGGGCATTTTTTGCCGTGTTAATGGATGACGGACGCCAGCCTGGGCTCTCACCGCACCCACTGTAACTCGGGCACTGCTAGCTGAACCTGCGTGCTAATAGATGACGAACACCAGCCCTGGCTCTCACCGCACCCACTGTAACTCGGGCCCTGCTAGCTGAACCTGCGTGTTAATAGATGACGGACGCCAGCCCTTGCTCTCACCACACCCACTGTAAGTCTGGCCCTGCCAGCTGAACCTGCGTTGATCACGTTTACAGCCTACCCTGCCTTGATCAGTAATTTCCTCAACCACTGACAGTAGAATGAAGGATTTTCAGACAGGCCTCGTTGACCTACTGGGGACATCTGTTTCGTTTGCTTCACATTCTAATGTCACGGTGGAACAATGTCACCAGTAGAATGGCAAGTAGCTCTAGCAGCAGCAGTAATGGAAAACGAGTTGTTTTTAATATAGTTTATTTCTTATTGAGAAATTTTCTGCTGATGGTCCATAAGGGCACCTGTGCGGGTTTTTGGGTCATGCTGCAGTCCAGGACATGGATAGTCAATGTCCAGTTTAACTGAAATGGTGGTTGAAAGACTCCTTTTTCCGGCACTTTTTAATCTGTGGGTCAGACAGGTTTAAGGGTCATGCTGCGTTCCAGAACAGGCATAGTCAATGTCCGGTTCAACTAAAATGGTGGTTGAAAGACTTCTTTTTCCGGCACTTTTTAATCTGTGGGTCATACAGGTTTGAGGGTCATGCTGTGGTACAGGACAGGGATAGTCTATGTCCAGTTAAACTAAAATGGTGGTTCAAAGACTCCTTTTTCCGGCACTTTTTAATCTGTGGGTCATGCAGGTTTGAGGGTCATGCTGCGGTACAGGACATGTATAGTCAATGTCCAGTTCAACTAAAATGGTGGTTCAAAGACTCCTTTTTCCGGCACTTTTTAATCTGTGGGTCATGCAGGTTTGAGGGTCATGCTGCGGTCCAGGACAGGTATAGTCAATGTCCAGTTCAACTAAAATGGTGGTTCAAAGACTCCTTTTTCCGGCACTTTTTAATCTGTGGGTCATGCAGGTTTGAGGGTCATGCTGTGGTACAGGACAGGTATAGTCAATGTCCAGTTCAACTAAAATGGTGGTTCAAAGAATCCTTTTTCCGGCACTTTTTAATCTGTGGGTCAAGCAGGTTTGAGGTACATGCTGCAGTCAGGACAGGTATAGTCAATGTCCAGTTCAACTAAAATGGTGGTTAAAGACTCCTTTTTCCGCACTTTTTAATCTGTGGGTCAGCAGGTTTGGGGCTCATGGGCCGGACA